>JAQFYB010005417.1:0-14105 GCA_034694085.1 Pogonognathellus longicornis | reverse complement strand
AGGGTGGACATGTCCACCCTGAGAATTTTCAGGGTGGACATTGTCCACTCTGTCCACCCGGTTCCGCGGTCTATGCACGAAATATTAATAGAATGATTCACTCCATGAGTTATGTTTTAGCAATCTTATCTTCCCGTGACTTTTGACACAAAGAAACTACGTGTCTCCAACTTACCTACCTAAAAGCCTCAGAAAACACTTGGCACCTAAGAAAGTGCAAATGTAGCACATATGTTCACATGTAATGTATATAGGGTTAGTCTAGAGTCTAGAGTTGAAAGCAATTATATTTACTACACCATGATACATATAATATTGTTATGTAAAAGAGCTGCAGCAGTTTAGACCAGGAGGTACATTCCTTGTTCCTTTTCTACTCCATTCATTCATCCATTCATTCAATATTGTAAAAGAACAATAGTGAAACAAAAATTGGGGTAGTACCTAAGTCATTAAGTGACTTTCGTGGGTTTTACTGCAAAGAGTACCTATAATTCATCTGCAGCATTATAGGTACCTCCCTTTTGGTCGTAAAAATAAAGATCACTCGGATTGCATGACTACATAGCTTTAAGTCAATAACCAGTAAAAGCCATTGTATGCAAATTTGACTTTTGTATTATTTGTGCAACCTTTCAGCCTTCAGCTCATGTTTGTTTAATATTAATATTATGTCGTGTAAACTTTACCTTTCATTTTTTTAAATGTAAGGGTAGCATAAATATTTTAATATAGAAGGTGTGTTTGCTTTAGCAGAATTTGTATATAAGTACCTAGCAGTCTAGCACCTGTATTACTAGCTGAAAATTAAAATTTTTATTGCAATTTTTATTTTTTTAATGTTCAATTTTTATATTAAAATTTATAAAAATGATTTTAGAAGATTAGATGATAATTTTCAGTGTTGCTTATTTGTATAAAGTTTATAAAATAAAATCTTCTAACGTCTCCATGTCCTTAAATATAAAACAATTTTTACTCCACTTTTATTGGACACTCCATTTGTATTACAATATTTACGGTGCTTATGGCATTTACAGTGTAATATTGAAGTGTTGAAGTTTGGATAATGTCAAATAATGTTATTGTACTCACTCAGTGTTGACAGAAAGACCTTTGAAGTTAACCAGCTATTGGAAGCCGCAGTTATGTATAGATTAGGGTCGGATGCTTTCAGTTTAACCAATCAATCAATACTTCAGGACTGAAGAATGCTGATGTATTACACGTAGATGTATTCGTTCTATATATAAAAAATGCCACTTATGTAATAAATTAATCTATTGATTGAGTTTCTGTCAAATGACGCATTTTACGTTTACACGTTAAAACTGCTACCAACTACCAGACCACGCTATTATATACCATGGAGAAAAACTTATTGTTAGTTCAGCAAATTACAACGACATCGATATACTTGTTTTTGTTAATGGTTGTTTTTGCACTGGACTTGAGAGATTAAATTTCACTGCATGACGCTATGCAGTAAATCATATTTACTGTGCACACACTCAAATCATTTGTAGTCAAATTAAATATATAAATAGTCAGTGGCATATTTAGGGGGGCTTAGGTGCGAAGTCCCCAATTTTTGGACCATACACTAGATAAATTTATATTCCTTCCAAAATGCAAAAACAGGTCATTTTGTCATATATGTGCAAAAAATCCTAAAACTTATTACACTGCGCGCGAATTTGTTTTTTATACGGTATTCTTGATTCTCCTTTTTGCTCTGCCCCTCCCCCTCCCAAATATGTAACCTGGATTCGCCCCTGTAAATAGTAATGGTGAAATAAAGAAATAAATACTGAAAGTAATTCTAGAATACAAGACTGAGCCCAATTCATGAAGAATATTATTGTGTAATGATTGTTACAGTTTTTTCATGTAATAACTTTAAGCTCCAATTTTCTACATACAGGAACTGAACACTCTCCCAAAAATAAGGTGAATGACTCTATATTTGTATGTTGGTATACATTCTTATACCTTATGGGAATCTGTACTTCGTAAAATAATCGATTGTACATTTTTATTGATTAAATTGTATTATGCAACCTTTTTTGCGGAATTCACTTACTGAGACGTAGATATAATTTGTTTACTCTTGCTACTATAAGTTCTACAATCAACTGACTGAAGCAAAACTAATTTACGTAATTTCCATCAAATGCAAACTGAAGAAAAAACTTGCGAGGCAAGTTTAATGACAATGACACACATACAATGAAATAATTAGCAGAGTGAAGACACTTGAAACACAACAAAAACAACTTCCCAAGCAAATAATCGATTACTTGCTTTTTACAATTTGTCTCAGTGAAGTTTGCTATGTATTCCTATTTGTATATAGTCATGCAGATAGTCACTTTCAAATGTACTTCGCAGAATCATCCAACAAGATTTTTAATTTACCGAGTACAATAATCTGCCTGAAGTGCATGCATGCTCTGTTACTTGCTAACAATTACTTTCCGTCTTTGACTACAAACTACAAAGATAGGCAACTTCAGAAAATCCCAGAGAGTGGATTATCCCAGACGCCACAGCAAAGCGCATCCGGGATCTTTCAAGCATAGTATTATAACGACATGTAATACTGGCACACACGCCAAATAAAAAAGATATGCACAGCATTTGCAGATAAAAAAATACGATGTACTTTCAAGCCAAAGTTCAAAATTTAATGACACATGCAACTTTAATGTTACACGTAAAATTATTCACAGGACAAAGCTGAAGGTTATATATAAAATCACCCTGTTGTTTCTAGTGCACATCTGACAACACCAGGATTTCAGGGAGCAAAAAAACATATGCCTAAATCAGAAAAGGAAAAAAGCAATACTTTATTACTTATTTACATATTTCCAGCCAAAATACAAAAGATTTTAGAGTATAGGGAAATAAATTCAACTCAAGGTGAATTATTTGCCAAAAGAGAAAATTTATAAATCTATTTTGTTTCAAAAAAGCAAAAAGAAAAAGGTGGTGCATTTATTTAAGTTACTAAAAGTAAATAAAAGCAGGGGAGTATCCAGGTCGCATATTTGTAGGGGGCTGGATAAAAACCTCGCCGACAGTCGTTATCAGGAGTGGATTTCGGTGGGACAAAATCCTAACAAGACTTTAAAGTATGTCAAAAATCGCGTGTAGAGCACAAAAAATTGAGCAAATTTGGTCCAAAATCAACCTAAATTAAATCAATTCCAGCGTAGTGGAAAAAAATTGCGATTTTTTGCATTTTTACGGCAAAAATAACTTCTTTTTTTGGATTTTGGGAAGGACCTAATTTTATGTAGTGTAAAGTCCAAAAATTGGTGGGGATGGGGCTTCAGCTACCTAAGCCTAATGCGTCACTGTCTAACACCTAAAAAAAGAAAAGGTATTGCATTTATTGAATTTACCTAAAATCAAAAGTTAAAAGCAATACTTTTTCGCCATTTGGTTCCCTGTGGAATTTGGAAGATCACAACGGTTCTATTGCGGCATTATAAGCACTAAAGATGTTTGTATACAAATATCAAATCATGACTGAATCAAAATAGCAGAACAACAAAATCCCCATTTTCCATTATAAAAAATACAACACGGATTTCCCTCTTCCCTCGTACCATGTAGTCTTCAATTTTGGAATATCCATGATATCTGAAATTGTATTTCGTGATTTAGTAGGTATACTTATATTATTATGATGCTGTATTAGAATGTTAACATAAAACTTTATATCATATCATACATCGACAATATTATATTTACAGGTTTTTACACGTAACACGAGT
Source organism: Pogonognathellus longicornis (assembly GCA_034694085.1). NCBI lineage: Eukaryota > Metazoa > Arthropoda > Collembola > Entomobryomorpha > Tomoceridae > Pogonognathellus > Pogonognathellus longicornis. The sequence continues at coordinate 10,320 of JAQFYB010005417.1, read as the reverse complement.
ACTGTGTAATCACAATAACAATCTGTTCCGTGCACCAGACCCAAAAAGAGATCAAATGTTTATTTCATGGGCGATTCTCAGTATGAAGATCAGACGCAGAGTATTCATAGGCATTTGTATTGCATCTGCATATCATCAATGATTCTGTATTTGTAGAATGTTATGTATTATTTATGACCGGTACCGTCAGCGTTTATGGAAATTCGTAAGATATTCATCAATTTTATAATATGCTCAGTTCAGGCTGATCAAGTAGCTCATTTTATGACGACAGCATTTTATGTGTGAAACAGATATCCTACTGTCATGTCAATCTTTTCGCATTTAAGTGAATCTAAAATTGAGATAAGGTTCAAGGATCAACTATGTGAGAATTTGCGTGAAAATGAGTTTCTAGAAAGCGGTATTGAATGCATTCGGAGATTTTGTTCTAACAAATCTATCGCAGTTACTATATAGCTTTCCATGAAATGACTTCGATTTGTATGTTGAGTATATTCATTGTGTTTCTTGCAGTTTCAGGGAAAATCTATACTCAGATAAGTGAAGTCATGTCTGGTTTTGTTTATAAAAAATTCAGAGGAAGAATTCTGTGCTGCACGATGATGTTATCAGGTCAGGTTCGGAGGAAGATAGATAGAGCAAGGAATATAGAGCAAGGAGGCGTATTTGGCAAATTATAATATTTTATTGAATTAAATTAAGGATGACTCTTTCGTATGGGGACCCGAATGAATGCTGTACAAACCAATTATTTGCAGGAACAAATATTTGGTATTTTTTTGGATTAGTATTTTAAAAAAAATACTAATCAGAAAATATTTTGACTATTTATTTCTAAGATAATAATAATAAATACTCAAATCATACTATTCAAATTGATTACCTACCGTATATTTGCAATTTTAGCTTTTTAAGACACATTCGTTATGCAAAGAAATTATTTGAAAAACATAATTTAAGGATTTTTACAAAAACCAATTGCAAAACAGTACCAGTTGCAAAATTTACTTATTATTATCAATCACAAAATTATTATTAATTATTAATAAACTAAATATTGTCCTCAATCTATGAAAATGGTATTAAAATAATAATTAAAGTTTTTATAGCTATTTTTATAGCTTCAATGTAAACAATTTGAGAACGTAATAAAAAATTTACCTATAACACGTGTACAGTGTAAACTATTTTTTACTATTGAGAATTGGGAGAGACAGCCTTAAAAATTCCGCATGGTGAAAACAAAGATGCAACAAATAATATAAATCAGATAGGTACGCCTAGCTGTATTGGTATGGGAGGTAAATGAATTTTCTGCCAGAAATTATCTGTAACATTAATATTCATGCATTTATCACATTTCATATTAATTTGATATATGACCTTATATAGGTGTGTTGACTAAATGGTTAGCGGGATTCAACATTCAACGGAAATTGAGCTGATTATTTACATACAGTCAACAGTATTCAGCAGCATTTTCAAAGGAAAATGCATATACACATCAATAATTAGGCGTGGAAACAATATTGTAAATTTCGTGTAATCTGCACCTGTCAGTCAAGCACAGGCACTACCAGTAATTAACCACTTTGTTGAACATGACATAAATGCCTCCAGTTCTATAATTAATTAGTATTTAACTCCAATATTTTATAGGTATTGTGTGGGAAGCAAATAATTTTCACACAGGTGTGTGTCATGATTCATGATGCGTATATGGCATTCCTATACGCAAACAAAATCATCATCTTGGAAAGAACAGGAACATTCAGAACTTCTAAACGTAATAAAAGTTGATGCCGACATTAACAAAGAAATAAAATTATCAGTACGCTGTATGAATAATAATTAAACGTATGTACATTCTGTAAACTGTAATGTCTTAAGGAAAAAGTTATTGCTGGAATTAAAATTTATCACGTGTATTACTTATTTTAATGACATTCTAAATTACATTACATGCAAACAAGTAGGTATTAGTTATTTACGCAGTATATAATTGGAATTAGAGATGTGTATCTGTATTATATGCACGGGTGCTTGCATTACTAGCATTACAGACTTACAGATGTTGTACAAAATTACACGACTAATTGCAAAAAATGAGACTAATTCAAGGACAGTAACTCTGTTCCTTGTCAAACACTAAAACTCCAACATTTCATTGTTTGACATGTAGCTTCTGCTTATTTTGAGTTAATAAAGCACGCTGTGAAATTCTGCCCGAGTTGTGTAAACATCTGAAAGATGAAAAATTTAGTATAATACTTATACAATAAAACACAATGTAAACTAACGTATTAACAAGGCTAAAGCATTCAATTTCTTAATATACTAAGGCATACAATGAATCAATGCGTATTTAAACAATTTTTTATCCAATTTTACATTTTGGTATATTTTAAAAATGTCAAATAGGTATTTGTGTATGAGTTCTGAATATGAATTCTATGCAAGATTGTATATGATTGCTTTTAACCCGTATATTCTGTCTGACTGACATGACATAATAAAAATGCAAGCATTGACGATAATACTAAATATCGCATAAGACATTACACAGACAAGTATTAAGAATTCATAAAACAACTTTTCTTTCCCATGGTTTACCTAAAGCCCAGCAGCACTGTCATGCATTGCAGACCAATTTAAATATCATGGTCTATTATCTACTAAACTATCTTGATTAATTTGTTATACAGCTCAAGTAATGCCTGAAACCTTGACACACGGATTTGATTATTGTGAATAATTATAACAATAGGAATTACCAATGCATATTGCAGAGGTACTTTACAATTCAACCATTAAAGCAACACCTGTATAGGCTAGACGGGGTTTATATCTGTAGCAATTTTATCGTCCCATACAGAATACTTTTACTTACTGCACTTCATTTGTATTGTAAAAATAATTAAAACAGCTTGGAAAGAAGTTATTTGCCACGCAGTCGATAGAAATAATGAGAAAATGTATAAAAACAGGTTACGACAAAAAGTGTACAAGAAACGAAGCTCTATTAAAGCATTGATAAATATTAAAGCACGTCAAGTATTTGTACCTGTGCATTTTCTCAAGCCCATAAGCTCAAATGAAACCGATGCTGCTCTATTAATTCCATGCAATACATTAAATTACATTTTGACAACCTTATGTATCTTTATCAGCACTTTTCTGACTTTAAAATATCATGTGCATTGAAAGGGCAACAATGGAACTGGGAAGTACCGTGGTTCTTAACACTAAAAGAAATAATGGAAATCAGCTTGAGCTTTATCTCGAACTGTCTGTGTATAATACTACAGAGCCTTGAAAAAACTAAAAGCATAAAATATGTAGAGGTATGTATATGTGGTTGTGGTAAACTCATATCAAAGCAAAATAGTAAAATACTTGAGTATACGACACTCATTAGTACGAACGTGATACTATATGCTAGTCAAATGTGATATGTAATTTTTTGCATTGTATATACATGTCTCGAGTTATGATATACCCACTCCTATTCTAATCAACCAGTGCACGACCTAACAATTTTCATAATACTCTGTAGAAATGCAATAAAATTGTGTCCGCAATTTTACTAATGAACCACAGCTAAAGAATCGCATCATCAAAGAAACAGCGAAAAATATCCTTAAAAGGATTATTTTATATCTTAGACATTAATTGTATGCTATAATATAAAAAGTTTGTCCTTATATTATAAAAGTTTGATCGCAATTCATATGATAAAGCGATGGAGGAGAATTGTATATTCAACTGACATTTTTAAGTTTTCGCAATACTGTTATTTACATAACGCTTAAATTCTTAATATAGAAATTAAGGCACAAAAAATATATAAAACATTACAATCGGCGCTACTACAACGGTTTGCTCACTTACTTCTCAGAAACTCAGAACAAAGATAGAGATGAGAAACAAATAAGATACAACTGACTGCTGCATACTGCATACTGACTGAGAATATCATTTTATTCACTTGAAGACGGAAAAAACGTAATATGCCTCTATACCATATTTATATTATACTTCAGCTTTTGATCCTTTGAAACTCTTTAAATTTTTATTGACATTTCTTCATCTTAACCAGAATTACAAAACATAACAAACAACATCATTCAATTAATATTATGTGCATTTAAAACAAGAATAACTTATTAATTACAATTTAATATGAGTAAATTTTAGTTCTTGAAACAAAACACAAATGTAATTACTTACATGAATACATTATCATATAGTAAGGCAAAAACTATATTTTATTGTGCATGACTCATTGGCAGCTAACACTAAAGTGCTTTATACCCCAGTAAATATTTTATTAGTGTGAGGATTTACATTTTTACTCTTGCAATTTTATTTTCCAGGACATATATGTGTCCGTGTCCTCCTTTCACGCACGTACGTGGTTGAATCATGAACCATGATTGAGGCTTCAAAAAAGATTAATAATATGGATTGAACAAATTGCACTTCCATTTGTACTTGCAACCATGCATTGCACCTTGCGCTTGCATTGCACCTGAATAAATAATATGCACATAGCCGTATTCAGGGGGTGGGCAAATGGGCAACTGCCTCCCCCGAAATCCCAAAAAAGAGGTATTTTGCACTGAAAGGGTAAAAAATCACTAAATTATTACACTAGATATTATTGTCATTTTTAATAAATTGAGGCTCTTTCGCTATAAAATTGTAAAAATCGTGAAATTTTTCGTGCTACTCGCGATTTTGATGTTTTTCCCAAACTGACTTAATTTTTTGCGATCACAGTCAAATACATAATAGTAATACCTAACAATATTTTTTGCTGATATGCAAATTGTTATAAAGGTTACATAATACATCGTATATTATACTTGTTTAGGTACTAAATGTAAGTACATATTTTAAAAGTTTCAGTCATCAGCACCCAACGTTCTAATTTCACACACTACTATTAGGCAATTTAAAGTGTGAAGAATTTTTTTTGAAAAGTTCGGACGCACACCACTCACCACACGATCATCATTACTTTCATTATAAATGCCTCTTTAGGTTTACTGCTTTAATTGCTTAATATATTATACGCACACTGATTTTAACACCTCCGCGATAATTATTTGATTGTTAACATGCACACAATGAAATTGTAATAAGTTTGTAGTATAGGCAAAGTAGAGGTATAAAAATGATAGATATTTTGCAAATCGAACCCGAAGAACTCGAAATCGCAGGAAAAATGTCTCAACTTTCACAAAAAAATGTTTGCATATTTAATTTATTGCAAAGCAACTTTAGGCTTGAGCCCGCCGTATATCGGGCTCAGGTAGACTGACAGCTAGCAGACTTGGCCAGTTGGCATCGGCACTAGCCTGTATGTATAATAATATTATCTAACTTTGCAAGGACTGATGGCCAAAAAATCAATAAAATTAATTAATCAGTAACTCCCTAGAAATTCTTGTATTCTTTTATGTCCTATCATTCAAAAATGAAATTGTTGAAAAGTATTTAAAATGAAAAATCTAAAACACTAAAATACACCTCCCAGTTTCTTTATTTTAAGAATTGCATTTCTGTAAGTCAGCTTGTTATGTTATGTTTATGTTGTTGCAAGTACAATTTCATTTCATTTCATTGCGTTATATGTATTATACTTATAATAAATTAGTTTTTAATTTATTCTTTCAATTTGGGCCCTTTTACTTTGTTTTTGTTTCAGAGGCCTACACAATTGACAAAAAATTGGTTCTTCCGGTTCTAATCTAACGTAAGAATTTTATCGACTAATGTTCATCTGCCAATATTAGATACAATAAAATAAAAATAAGTCCCCCAGGTTACAAAAAATACTAGCTATTTCTGTACATTTTCTGTTCTTCATTCTCTCACTTCCTCTTTCATCTTTCATTACTACTTAATTCGACCTTATTCATACTAGCTGTAAGTTGCCTTCGATTGGAATTCAAAATTGTACCCTTAAACATAAGACTTTTTAAATTGTAAACGCTGCAATCATCTTATCAAATTCTCAGTACAATAATTAGTTAGCGAAAATTTGTATGGCAATGAATTTAAAAGTACAAAAATCTGAATTTACAATGGACATTCAAATCGATTATAACAAATATGACAGTCCTCCCACTCGTAGTCGGAAGTCGTTATTTGCCTACTCGTTAACAAATCTGAGCGATGACGAAGATGACGAATCAATGGACAGACAGGGAGCACATCTTGATCTGACTGGAGGATGGTACGACGATTCAGGATTAGGGTTACAAGCCATCGTAACGAAATACGACGTTACGGATTCAGAAAATCCAAAACCGACACATCCGCGGAAATTAACAAGAGCTACCGGTACAACGGCATACTACGCTGGGAAAAAGTACAGAGAAATGATCACTCGTGACAGAAGAATATTTTGGGAGATAGACAATACAGTTGATCACCCGGAAGTTGCAGTTGACGGAGCAGAAGCAGTTGAATCCCCACCGGAGTATAAATGGCGAATAGGAACCCATGGATTACCCCTTCCAATTTTTAACGGAGCAATAATAAAAGTTTCGAGAAAATTAAAACAATACAAAACAACACATTCACATCATGACCATTCTCATTCTCATAGTAGAAGTAAAGGGAGTCGTCGTCGACGTCAAACTCACAATTCCGAATACGACTTCTTTTTCGACAGTAACGGAGAAATTCAGAAGCAGAACGGTGGAAAACTGTCTTATCACTGGCATCTTTTTGATCTTGCAAATAATCCTGTTGACTGGTTGAAAAGTCATTTAGACCCGAAAAACATTCATTTTCGACACGATGGCAAGATATTCGATTTGAATACGGAAGTTGAGAAACCGTTCAAGTGGATGTATGTGCATCAGGATGGTTCGACTTTAGATCCTAGTGTTGAAGATGAAAAACCGGAGATTATTCACGTGGCTGATGGAACGAGCGGAATGAAACTCTTGACGAATTCCGACGGAAGTATTTTCATAAGTCGGTATGGCAAGCCAGTTTTAGTTGTTGATAAAGAATTGGACATTTACGGACCACATGGACACAAGATCATGATTTATAACGAAGCCGATGAATATGTAGATCCTTACGGCAAACCTTTAGAAGTTGGACACCATGTCTACGGTCCAAATGGCAAACCAATTATGTTGGTTGAAAGTTTAGAGGCCAATAGTAAGCGTTTAGGTGTCGAAATACCCAAGGCTCAGTATTATCCATTCAACGTCAAGAAAGACAAGTTTGGTTCTATCATTTATGGAAATCCGATCAATCTTGATCCGAATGGTCCGCCTGTGTTGCTCCTCAAATACTTCTGTAGAGAAAAAAGGCAGAAGATTGCTTTAACTGAAAAACCCAAACCAGCTTTCCTTGACGAAAAAGAGAATTTGGCGTTCTGGATCATTGACCCTGATGGAAAATTAATCGCCATTCACGACAAGGAGGGGAGATTATGGGATCGTCACTCCAAGAAAGTTGTGCCCACAGGAAGAAGAGACGAGAGCAACGGAGATTATTACGAATATTATCTTTTCGGTTTAGATAAAAATAAACCCTGCACAGAAAAGGACGTTTGTTTTCGCGATATTGAATCCACAACGAATGTGAACGTTCACGAGCCAACTGTCCATCAAGAGCATGGACATTTTTCGTTGAACGAACTTAAAAGACTCATGAGTTGTAAGTTGCAATTTTTTGCCTATCAAATTGATCCCAATAATTTTGTTATTATTATCTGACGAAATTCAAAACAGTTTAACTCTTAATTGCAAGTTTTTGTTTAAAAGTCATTTACTTACATGTGTATTTTTGTTTAAAGATTATACTAGATTGGGTGGCACAAATGACCATGCTTTGTTCAGATGTTTCCCGTTTCCTATGTGTATTAGTGATGGAACATTTCAAGAGTACGTGGAAGAAGTGTGCAAAGACCCTTGTTCGTATCCCGATGACCGCAAACAAAAAAAGCTGTGTCAAAAGAAAAAGAATCCTTTTAAATCCAACAGTCAGATGTGGAATGACATCATTGAAATGGAAGTTCTTAGTATACACAGTTTAGAACACGAAGAGTAGCTAATCTCTACAATTCACTCGAAATATTTAGTCAATTGATATTCAATATAAAATTGGCATCAAATAAATTATTTTTTCCTCACATTGTTGCTTCAACCAAAAGATTTGGTACTTTTTACATAATATTATTTTACTATAGGAGTAGCACTCGGAATAAACCAGGCACCGTTGATATGTAGTAGGTTATGGTCAATGCATTTTGACTTAATTACCTACTAATAAGAATTGTTGTGAATAATTCTTATTAGTATATTTTTATTTTTATTTTTTATAGTATTCAAATCTAATTTTTAGCAATATTATTGCTAAAAATTTGAAAAATTGCAATATTATTCCTAAATATTTGAAAAATTGCAATATTATTGCTAAAAATTGAAAAATTGCAACAATATTGCTAAAGGTTTGAACAGAAATAGAATTGAACGTGTATTAAGTACATACATATTTCAAGGTATTTTTATATATCAATGAAAGAAGGGTTAAGATTAAAATAAAATTTTGATTTATCAATTTATTTATGTAAATGTCAAATTTGTGTCGCTTTAAAATCGTTACACATTGTTGATGAATGCTCCTTTCTCAAATGTTACAAATGTGATGATTTCAAACCCTTGGTAAAAGAGATGTTATAATTGTAAATTATAATTTTTGTGGGTCACAGAAATCGACCACTATAAGTATTGAAAGAGGCGGTGTCGATTTGACTGCGACTCTGGACGAGAAAACCAAAGGAATTAAAACATTTCAGAAGTACATTTTTATATATATAAAATAACCTGCGACAGAGAAATGTATTGTACCGAGACAGTTTATGTTTGGTGGACTTTTGTATCGGGCGATCATGGCAACCAGGCAAGAAATACCCCTTCCCGTCGCAAAAAAACCTAAGATTGAAAAGCCCGTGTTTGGTCATATTGTTACATGTAATTTTAAAACATACCATAATTACAAGCAAGAAACCATGCAAATAGTCAAAAAAGTACGGGAAAGAAAATGTTAATTTTAATTAATATTTATAGGTATTATTGAAGATAATAGTGTCACCACAGTGGATGACAACCACTCGGTATCTGAAGATTTGGCTCCCCTAGAAATATTGAGAATTGAACGCATCAAATGCGTTCTTTTTAAGCAAAACCCTTAAAGCTTGTTAAAGAGTTTCATGCATCATCTAAAGAAAGGTACCATTACGTATGTACTGTCTTAAAAAAACCTAATTTGACTCTAAGGTACATTGTACCATAACTATCGTATGTATTAACATTGTAAACCAAACCATAACTTGAATGCATCTACGTAGGCGTAGAGGATTAGTGCAGATTTCCTTATAAGATTTACTTTGGCTTGTATAATAATATCTGTACACAAGCACACAATACATACAGAGTATTTTAACAAATCTGACAAATGTAGACAAGTAGAATGCAGTTTCAATAAATTCATATTCTTATAATATTTGCGTCTATGATGAAGGAATGAACGAAGACAAATTATCAAGATAGCTTTAGCCATTTCTTGTTGCAAAATTGTCATAATATTATGTGCAAATTATGGGTAGCTATTAGCTATATACTTACTTAGCTACTATTAAGGTTTAAGTAATAACATTTACATGAAAAAGTTAAAGCATAGCTATCTCAGTAATTCAGAGTTTTAATGCTTTTAAAAATTCTTTTCTCCAACAACCAAATTTTATATATTTAGTCACTACAAATATTTTAATGCAAGGTAAGTGATTTTTTTAAACAGTGTACTGCTTATTATCAGCAGGATATTTTTGCTAGTTATGATAATATTTAGCTTGAGAAATTATGTAATTAACACAAATAGATTAAGCATTGTACAATGACTTTTACTATATCTTTGAAATCGTCCCACACAAAACCTTTTAAATTAGGTCATCTTAATTAATAAATACGTACGTGGTAATTTTAGCGTTAACAATATTTTTATCATGTAAATCCCATTTTCCAGATAACTGTGAATCACAGATATCAAAGAAAATTAGCTCAATCACAGACTGGGATTGAACCAATTTTCTGTGAAGGGAATTAATATGTAATTAAAATATTATACAATTTTAGCAAATAACAACCATCAAGCCAGACTTAAGCTAACCGTGGATCTAAAATATAATATAGAGTCAGAATAAGTATAATTCATTAACAATTAAACTGTAAACCTAACATAATTTGCAAAAAAAATATAAATTTTCAAAAGGTGGAAATAGCTTTA
>JAQFYB010005416.1:0-14106 GCA_034694085.1 Pogonognathellus longicornis | reverse complement strand
TCAATTGAGGTTGAGTTCGAGTTGAGTTTGTGCGTGAAAGTCAACTGTGGTTGAGTTCAAGTTGAGTTTTTGCGTGAGTTCGAGTTGAGTTTCTTCTCCATGCACAAATTTGAGTTTGAGTTGAATTGAGTTCGGCAGATGCGCCCAGCTATGTACATATATAATCATTTAAGTAACACTTTTTTGGTGATACAATTTCTCTACTAATTGGCATGACATTTAAGGAATAAAAAATATTATTCAAACTTTATTACGGTTTAAATGTTTTAGTTTTGTAAAACATTTATGCTTAAGGTGCTTGAAAAATATAATGATTAAGAAAGAACATGCTTACAATATATTGTCATATGTATTTACAACCTGTTATTATATGCGGGCATTATTACTTCACTTCTTCACAGAAATTTAACGATGTTACAAGCAAAGATCCACAGAACATAATTTGTGGAGGAGGTTAAAGCAAAATTCCTGCTTTATCCTTTGTGTTTATGTCAGTACAACGATATGTCATATTCTGCTATTAATATCTCTTTATTTGACCTGATAATGAGTTGAATGTTTGTAATATAATTTGTTCCCTTTTCAACATAGTATTACAAGAACGAACCAATAAACATCCTGCCCCATTTTATGTTGAAAAAATTGAAGTATTCAGGTACTTTCTTCATTTACACAAAAGTGAAACAGCTTAAACCATTTCCTTACACATTATATATAAAAGGTATGACATCCTCACATAGTACATCCCGTCCGTACAATGTATTACATACTACAGTATGGGTAGAATGAAAACCATATCATAGTATGCAGTATGCATATTTTGTATAGGTACTCTAATACACACAATATAAGCAATCTAATTGTAAGTAATCAGTACGAATTCAGGAGTTTATGGAAAAAAATTATACTATTTATGCATAGTACACTAAACATTTCATAAGGACTTTCAATTTGTAGATTATCACTTACTAGTAACACATGCCCGCTCCGCGGGCATTTAATTACTAATTTCCGGACGGTGAATCAGCGTACATGGGGTTAAAACCAGGGTTGGCATAGTCAGAAATGTCATGCCGGTATTTACCGGCATTTACTGGTAATTACCGGCATGTCAAATTGTAGTAAATACCATGCCACTGACATTTTCTAAAATGTATGCGTAAAATCCAGCAATATAAGCTTTCGGTCGGTTTACTGTTATTAATATCCCATGTTTTGAGCTGAAACTTAATGAGATACACAACAAATCGATTGAAACTAGCTTTAACTGTGTTTACTTTTTCAAACAATTATATAATTTTTCACTATTGATCGTATAATTGCATTTTATACTGAGAAATATAGAAAATGCCAGTATCAGGAAAATGTCAGTAAATGCCGCTATTTACCACTATTTACCGGTTGGCATGGTATTTTCTACTTTTGCTGGCATTTGCCCAACCCTGGTTAAAACCGTAATATAGGCTATTCGGCTAAGACGACCTTTATTAACTGCGCTATATGCCGAATCGGCAGTTAGCTCATAGGCGCTTATCGTTCTTATAGGTGCTTATCGTTCTCATAGACGCTTATTGTTCTCGTAGGCTCTGATAATTCTGATAGGCCCAGAAACTAATTTGACAATACTTTTAGGGAACATTTCAAATAATATATTGTTTAAACTAAATCATTTTTAGGTTACTATTATATTACTATAGGGAATGTTTTACTCGCTCTAGAGCGGAAGAGATTGTCAATTGTTGCCAAGTGTCATCAATTTTACCCTATTATCATCAATTGTACCCCATTGTCATCAATTGTACCCTATTGTCATCAATTGTACCCTATTGTCATCAAATGTACCCTCTTGTCATCAATTGTACCCTCTTGTCATCAATTGTTGCCAAGTGCTGTCAATTGTTGCCAAGTGTCATCAATTGTACTCTATTGTCATTAATTGTACTCTATTGTCATCCATTGTACCCTCTTGTCATCAATTGGGTATTAAATATATACGTATAAGAAGGATTTTGTATGTACATAATATATACCATTGTATAGTGTACTAATTCTAATGTTTGTACATACATACTTAACGTATATTGAAATAATATTTCACACATTACTACACTTAACTACAATCAATGATGTGCCCATATCATTCCCATATCCATATTTTTCTTCCCTATTTTATGTTCATCCATATTTGTGTTTGTTGAAAAACGAAGTTATTACAATACACATATCTTATCCATAATTTAAATAACATTCAATAAACACCCATCCATTCCCGTACTCAAATCCTTCCAAAAATATGGTATGGTATGGGTTTGTAACATACTGGTATGTGAAAGTATGGTATGGAGTACAGCTCTGGTCCAAAGTACTAAACAATATTTAGCGTCATAGGTTACTTATGTGTTGCTCATATATGTCTTTTGTGATTCGGATTGGAGAATCAGATGTCGTTTGTGAGGATTCTAAGGAAATCTTATATTATTTATTGTTTCAAATGCATTGGAGAATCCTATACGAAATACACACATTAAGCAAGCGATATTAGTAGTCGCCCTCTTATTAGTAGCCTTCCCTTCTATTAGTGGCCTCCACAATTATTAATAGCCTCCACTTTTACTGTTTGAGTTTGTGTCATTATTTGAGTGAATTGACTAAATCATAAATCCTAGACCATCGAAAATTGCCGGAATAAATATTTTTAGTCAAACACATACGTACAATATTGAGCATGCGCGTAGCCAAGGGAGGTGCCCAGGGTGCACGTGCACCCCCCAGAATCCATATAATATCTAAAACAAGTAAATAATTTTGCCAAGTAAGTTCAAAAACTCGGGAAAAAAGTTCGTGATACGCGCGATTTTGATGATTTGAGTCTGTTTTCACTGAATTACAGATAACTCCATTACAACGTGCTATTATAGATTCATACTCGAATTTCGTTCTACCAGAAAACAATTTTAAACAAACTTGCTGTGCACCCTCCAACTTATATTCCTGGCTACCCGCCTGATATTACGCTACTATTATTTAATATTTACACCAAAATTTATACAGTACATTTGTACTAAAAAACCTCTACATTAGCTTCAAATGTTAGAAAAGTCATTTTTTAATGTTGACAAAATTCTAAACGTTTGTGTCTTTAATTTGTAATCGAAAGTATTGTCAAGTCAAACTTAAACATTGAAGCTACCAATGCTGTAAAATAATTTATGTTCAACTCAGCCAGGAGCTATGTATGCTTTATGTGTATAATTATTCTTGCCTATAGCTTGAATCAATAATAAAATATAAAACTACGACTGCTAGAAATAACTCTTAGACATATAGAGGGAATGGAGCAGGGTAATATTGACAGTTAGGCTACGTCGTAACCGAGTGAATTTAACACAACATAATTTAGGGCTTTGCAAATTTTATGCTTACATGTACGTGGATAGGAATCCAACTTTGTGTTGTTCCCTATGGTAGCTATAAAAAGGCAAACTGGCTGAAATCGAACGAAAACAACTGGACCAAGAAAATTATTTCAACCCACACTTTTAAGTTTGAAGGAGTAAACGAAAGTGAGTCTCAATCGATTTTTGCAATGTCTGTTATTAAAAGTTTGAATCTTCTTGCTATTTCATTTATAGTTCATCCCAATACATTTTTATTTGCTGCTGCATTCCAAATGAACCTGGAACATTTTAGAAATTGTGATATTCATTTAACAGCGGAAAATGCATCGTATACCGATACTGTAGAACGATTTTTGCACATGAACCAACACTACCAGACTTGGAAAGTTCAAACTTTCTCCCATGCCTTGAAAACATTTAATAAGAGAAGAAAGGACATAAAAATGATTGGCAAAGAATTATGTGAGTTAAAAATTATCTTCAATCCATTACATAAGAAGCATATATTCAATGTGATGTTCGACTACAGGAGTTACAGGGAGGACAGTTATGTCATCATAGTTAATGGAATGGCCTTAAAAAATGTAGATTTTCAATATTCAATGGAGTCATTTGATGCAAGAATTGTTCATGCATTGGTGGATGCCACTACCGGAGATTCAAAGGTGTATGTGAGGCCTCGTTTTGGCGAAGCTCTCATACCGGTCATTGGGGACGATGAAAATCCATCTCATTGGGAATCAGTCTGGAAGCGCAAAGTACGTCAAAATGCAATATTGAAACATTATGTAGAGATAGACGTAATGCAGTTCTCCGCAAGATGCACTTCTTCAATTTATCTGAACATTCGCCTCCGTGTTGGTAAATGCGACCAAGACCAAATTCAAATGCTGATTATTTTACAAAATTACAATTTCACACCTGCCTTGGATCACCATTTCAAACTTATTGGTAATAGGATAGACACAAACATAGTTTTTCACACCGTATGGCAAAGAAAAGGAATAAAATTGCAACTTATCGAAGTAGCTTCACAACATTTTATGTATTGCAAAAAAAGGAAAGTAACTTCTTTTGGTTTTCTGACGTGGTTGGAGAATGGCTATGACAAAACCTCCTGGATTTTCATATGCATTTCTTACTTGGTTGTCAACATGTACGCATATCTGTACATTTTCAAAGTCAAAAAGGTTAAGCTGAGTCGCCATTGTTTCTCTTGGTTGACGGGAATCGGTCTTCTATTTCGTCAGAATCACACTCCTATCTCAAAGAAACTCCTTTTGCTTCTTTCTTTCTGTGGGTGGCTTCTCTCCCTTGTATACGAATGCTTTGTCGTAAGTGAATACAACTCGCCTACTCAAAAACCGCCGTACGAAAACGTTTCTCAACTTTTTCATGCAGGATACAAATTTGGTTACTTTGATAACACTACTTATGCTTTTGCCACAATTCACTCGATTCTTAAACAACAGTATCTGACAAACAATGATTCAGATCATCTTTCGTCTTTTCCACCAGACTCTTATAAATTTTATTACATAAAGTACATGAAAAGAAATAACATTTTTGATTATGTATCGTCTAACGATTTTAAAAGTGCTCCCATAAAAAAAGTGAAATGCAAAATTTTTTCTAAACCCTTTGTCACTGTTTATATTGGCAACGTATTCCACTTTCGCTATCAAAATATATTACAAGAGTCATCATCACGGCTTATGTCTTTTGGTATATATCAGTTTTTCTTCTCATATGCTTACGGTTGGTATGAATATAAAGCAAAGGAGAAATTAGTATACTTGGACAATCAGCTAAAAGTAATGAAAATCAGTACAATCATTTACACTGTATTTGTAATACTCGTTGTACTTTTGTTGATATGCTTTTGTGTGTTTCTATTAGAGTTGTGTGTCTTTTACAGGTATATCATTGCTTCGAAAGCAAAATCACTTTTTTATTCGATTGTAATGCAAATCTTAAAACCTTTGCGGTTTACAAAATATCTATTCTGTAAGCTTTGTTACAAGTTACGTAAACCTAAATTTTCGAATGAAGTATCTGACACATTAGGCAGCAGTGATAAAACTCAGTAAATAACTTGCAACATATACGCTAGGTATTACATTTCAATGTGGAATACGATGGTAAATATTGATGTAAGGAGTAAATTACAGTAGTGCGTTAATATTATGACTTTTATTAAATGAAATACTGCTTTTTGTTCACCGCTCTATACCTCTGACTTGTTAGATGATGGGATGGGTTATATTTAGCTGTTTTTGATATGATACATTCAATTGTACAATAAATGCTGTGTGCTCAATAATATACATAGATAATCAATTTAGTGATGCATTTTCGGTGATGCAGTTTCTCTTCTAATTGGAATGAAATTTAAGGAAGAAGAAATATTATTCAAACTTATTATGGTTTCAATGTTTTAGTTTTGTAAAAAACATTTCTGCTTAAGATGCTTGAAAAATATAATTAAAAAAAAACTATTCACATATATTTGACGATGTTACAACCTAAGATCCAAAGAACATGATTTCTGTAGGAGGTGAAAGCAAAATTCCTGCTTTATTCTCTGTTTTTATGTCATTACAGATACGTTATAATTAGAGCTGAGTAGAGAGCAGGGAAAGGGGCGCTAAAGAACAGGAGCAGCTAAGAGCGCAGCACTGTCCGAACTGCTCTCAGAGCAAAAGAGTATGCATTCAATATAGTATGATATGTATTTACAACCTGTAATACAATAGTATTATTATTATAGATGTGTATTATTACCTCGTTTATTCACGATGTCACTTAACGATGCAGCAAGCAAAAATCCACTGAACATAATTTGTGGAGGAGGTGAAAGCAAAATTCCTGCTTTATCCTTTGTTTTTATGTCAGTACAACGATACGTTATATTATAATCTACCATTAGCATATTTTATTTGACATGATAATGAGTTGAGTGTATGTAATATAATTTGATACTACAAAGCTCTGCTAAATATATTGAGAATACAATCTCCCAGTTATACAGAAATTGATTTGTTATTTTCCATTGTGTGGACATAAAAGATATCGAGAGTAGAAGCCAAGGTATTTTGATAAGCAGTTGCATATATTGAATCACTATTGGCAATTCTTATGCATGCATAATACATACAACAATTATCCCTTAACCCGCTATTTACAATGTGAAGGCAGAATGCAGCTTTATGGAGAAGAGAACTTGCAACCTATATTTATATATTTTCTATTAATTTGAGACTTTTATTTATTAATGTGAAAATTTCGGATTGATATTTATTATGATCAAAAGTTTGAATGATTATTTATTAATTTGCAAATTTTAGCGCGGTCTCAAATCATCTTGGATAAAAACACTTAGTATTTGTAGACATATGCATGTATAACAAAATTTGGAGAGTTGACGTATAATATTTCTATTTCTGTAGGATTTTCTGTTTCGCCGCAATTCCACTTTAAGGAGTTTAAGCATGCCGGAAGTGGTGGCAAGATACACAGTTAAATAAAATCCTAACTCAACTGTAAAGCTTTTAATTTATGTACGACGTTTGCATAAGTTAGGACTTTAAGACGCCAATTCCAATTTGGCTTAGAAGAATATATCACTAAGAACATTAAGAAGTAAATTGTGTCTGAGAAAAGCAGAATTGTACATTTAGTACCTACTTATTAAAGTAAAGAGTAAAGTTTTTACCAACTACAACTTTGAGTCAATATGCTTTATCATTCGAACTCTACACGCAAACATTATTCTTCGACGAAATAAGATAGAGCGGTAGGTACCTATAGTTTTCCCGGGGCTCTAATGTCGCGTATCTACGATTCAAACAATTCATGATTATTAATTAATTGTTGCTTACAAAACCACTAGGTTATTGATTATCGAATAATATTTTTCTCTCCAAGCTTAGTGTAATACATTTCTAAAACACTACTTAATACAATGCCGTGTAAAATAAGTAATTCAAGTTTTTACAATTATATACACATGAATGTCAGTTGTAAAACACCCGTCATTAAAATAATCTCTATGCAAACCAAGCTATAGTAAGAATTAAACCATCACATCCGAGCCCAGCAGAGCCTTCTATTGCTGCAATAATATAATTTTAAGTGAATAAAAAATAAACTTAAGAAATCGAACACTTCTGTTTAATTTATTATAGAACTCCATCAATCTATAACTGAAATATATAGACCGTTGATTATATTACTTGTTTCCTAATAACATTACCGAGAAAGTTATAACATCTTTTGTAAAATACATAACATTAGGCATATAATAAATCAAACTATTTATTGGTACAATCGTGGTTAAAAGTGATATCTAACATGAAAATATGATGATAAAAGTTTAGTTTTGTAAAAATATTCAGAATAGCAATTAATATATACAAACCATTTTATAATTGTAACTAAAAGAAAAGCTGACATTTATACTTTCAGGAAATTGGTTGCCACGAAGAAGAAAGATTTACCAATTTAGGTGATATGTTAAATTTCCTTTTTCGAATAATATTTCCTGTCCTAAAGTACATTCGTTAGTGCGCTCTTAGTCTTAGTTCAAAGTACTAAACAATATTTAGCGTCCTATGTTACTTATGCGTTGCTCCTATATTATATATCTTTTGTGATTCGGATTGGAGAATCGGATGTCTTTTGTGAGAATTCTAGGGAAATCTTATATTATATATTGTTTCAAATGCATTGAGAATCCTTTATGAAATACACACATTAACCAAGCGATATTAGTAGTCTCCCTCTTATTAGTAGCCTTCCCTTCTATTAGTGGTCTCTACAATTTATAATAGCCTCCCCTCCTAATGTTAGCGTTTCATTTACCTATTAGTAATCTTCCCACCTTTAGCCACTCTCGATTATAAGCATCGCGGTGATAGTGCGGTTTCTAATAGAGTTAATACATAGTTAATACATAGTTAATACATATAGTTAATACATAGTTAATACATATAGTTAACACATAGTTAATACATATATAGTTAATAGTTTACAATATCACCAAAGGATTGATATTTGATCTCGAAATGGCGTTTGTCTCAAATCAACATATTTGTAAATAAGTATCCATGCATACACTTATTTACAATGGTATTAATATTATAAAATTGGACATTTATTTTCTTGAGAAAGGAAATAGGTAGTTAATTTCTTCATATGACGAATCAACCAAACATTAATTGTTTTTATTTGAAAGTATAAATATAAGTATAAATATGACAATTCTCATACTTGACTTTATGTGTAAGAGGGAGGAGGAGGTTAAAGCAAAACTCCTGCTTTATCCTTTATTTTTATGTCAGTACACTGACACGTTATAATCAAACATTACTATTTCTTAATTAAGTATCGAAGAGTATCGGAGATGCTTTATGGTTTTCAAGTTCAGTCTTTCTGTCTGTCCATGTGTCTGTGTTTTAATCAGTATAACTAAAGAATGGATGAACTAAATTAGTGCAAACTTTCCAGTTGTAATTTGGGGGTGTAAGCAAAGGTGTGGTATAAAAATGGTATCGATCAGTTACACCCTTTGTGACCTAGTTAGCAAAATGTGTTTGTTCGTTCTTTCTCGATCTCTGCGTCAACCGTGTAGATATCTGTACAAGCATGTTTTATGCGTGTAGACAAGAGGCATCCTCGGGTAACTGTTCAGGGGTGAAAAAACTGTTTGCTGGTAACCGTGCCGGGATGAAAAAACTGAATGCTGGTAATTGTGCAGGGATGACAAAAACTGAATTCTGGTGACTGTGCAGGGATTAAAAAATTGAATTCTGTTAACCGTGCAGGGATGAAAAAAACTGAATGCTGGTAATTGTTCAGGGATGAAAAAACTGAATGCTGGTAACTGTGCGTGGATGAACAAATTGATTTCTGACAACTGTGCAGGGATGAAAAAAGCTAAACTCTCGTAACTTCTAGAGATGAATTCTGGAAAAATGCTTTAAAAAACTCTGAAAAAAGAACGTATACATTTAAATATAGTACGCTCTCCGATACTTATTTATATCAGTTTGTATGGTTTATTTGAACTGATAATGAGTTGAGTGTTTGTAATATAATTTGTTTACTGCAAAGCTAAATGTATTGCGAATACAATCTCCCAACTATACAGGAATTGATTTGTTATTTTCCATAATGTGTACATAAAAGATATCGAAAGTACACACAAAGGTATTTTGATAAGCAAGTGTATACATTGAAACACTATTGGCAATTTTTATGAATGCATAATGCATACAACAGTTATCCATCAACATATGGTTTTTGCAATGAGAAGGTAGAATGCTGTTTTATGGAGAATTTTCAACCTATATTTATATAAACTATATATTTACTATTAATGTGAAATTATTATTTATTAACCTGCAAGTTGCATGTAGATCAATAATTATTGTTGTGAAAATTTTGTATTATTTTTGAATGTGAAAGTTTTGTATTATTAATTTTGGATTATTATTTATGAATTGGAAACTTTTGTATTGTATAACCATAAAAATTTTGGACTTTGGTGTAAAGTTTAGAACTGTTATTTACTACGATAATAATAGATGTCCAATAATTGTTAATAGCGATGTCAAACGATTGTTACGTAGGTAGAGGTGTCGAATATCTGTTAAAAAATTATTCTAAAATTAGTCAACGGGTTAATCAGCAAAGGGCGTATAACTTATCCAAATGTAACTGACGAAAGTATTTTATTTAAATACCTATTTACACTTATGTACTTGTAAAAAAATTGGCTCCATGGGCAGCAACTCAAAGGGAGTAAAATAAAGCAATACCAGTATATTCTTAAGTATATTCATTAGTAATCTTTAGTTTTGATTTCTGTGTATAAAATTATTATAAAATCTGGTTAATAATTTTGACAGTATTAATTGCATATTAATTAAACATTTGTAAAATGTAGATATCTGTATTTATTATTTGATTTATTTTGAACTAAAAAATAAATAGTCAAATAATACTTTGAGTGGGAATTCCTAAATTCATATGTCGGTACTTCAAAAATAAATATAAAAGTCTTTCTTTTCGAGGATTCATGAAGCAGCTTTTCAGTTAGGTACCTATGCAAATCTGATCAGTATTTTTGCATTATCAAACAGCGGATTCACATTTACTCCAAAATTCTCTATCTACATCTCAATGCGAAATGAATATGGTTTTAATGTGTAGTGAATTAAATAATTAAACACTTTTTAACACTTAATTTGCTGCATTACTTTTATTGAATTAAAATTATTTTTAAAGGTTCGTGATGACGAATATACCCAAATAAAATCGATGATGTTTGTGGTACCATCCCTACATGACAATAATATAATATAATTAACCGTCCTTAAAAAGACGAAATTTCTGCATGAACCCGTACATATTGTACATCGTTTGGCTGGTATGATAAAAATAACATCATGCTATGTATTACTTCTGCGTAATAAAATCTTATCTGCGTTAATTTTTATTAAGTGTGTTAAACATATTTGCACGTGTATCTATATGCATAAATATTGCACCATGCATAAGTATACACGAAAACAAATATTGCATTCATATACATACTCGCCGGCCCCTTGCATGCATACCTTACTCAAATCTTTCACATATCACATATTATACGCATAAAATATTACAATTGAGTTACAGAGTAACAATAATATACTCAATTGCATAATAATATATTTTTGAAGATGTAGGACACAAAATCAGTTTTGTTAGGTGCATTCGTTGTTTTAAATAGCAATTAGATATAATATTTCTAACAGCCTTTTTACACGTAAACAATTCTTGTTTCTTTGTGCCAACAAATTATTATACAATTCTGATACAAACGCGTAGGTCATTTGGATTCAATTAGTTTCAGATATTGTGGTATTTGTTTAATTGAACAGTTTAACCTCACTGTACACAATAACACAATTTTATTACAACGATTTTATAAAAATGAAGTACATTAATTCTTTCGATTTTCAATCTCATATTTGTATTTTATTACAACTAGTTATTTCTTTTACGGGATCTATAACATGTGCCCCATTAGATACTACTGTGATTCAACATAGCAAATTTGAAACAGCGGAAGTAAGTGTAATTTTTTTATTTCCTGACATGTACTTTGTCCTAATAAATATAATGAAAATATAATAAATTATTAATTAAAATTGATATGACCTTATTTTTTGAAAACAGCAATATTTAGTTCACTATGGATATCTTGACGAAAATATTTCATTCGATTCCAAAAACTGGAAAGAAAAATTCAGGGAAGCTGTAATGCAATTTCAAACATTTGCAAATATTAAAATTTCTGGGGAGGTGGATGCGGCGACACAACAAGCAATGCGATTGCCTCGATGTGGAGTTTCCGATGTGCATGACGTTCACAATGGTCATTCACTCCATAAACATTCGAGAAAGAAACGCTATGTGCTAGAAGGTGCATTTATTTGTAACTAATTTAATAGCAAACTTATAATTTTATCATGGTAAATATTTTAGCATTAATAAAACGTTGCATCTTTGTAAAATTAATTTTAGGGTCCCGTTGGAAGGTAAGAAAGTTGTCGTATAATATTTCAAGATACCCCAACACATTGGATGTAGAACACGTTGAGCGAGAAATAAGGTCTGCCTTCACAGTTTGGGAACGACATGCTAATCTTGTTTTTCGCAGAGTAACAGATCCAACAGACAAAGTTCATATTGACATCCGTTTTGAGAGCGGACATCATGGAATCTGCGAGGAAGTCTTTGACGGAAAAGGCAACACAACAGCTCATGCATATTTCCCAAGGTAAATGGTGTCACCATAGTTTTGTTTAATATGTACCTATCTAAATATTTGTTATCAATTACTTTCATGTATTACCAAAGGTTGGACAAAAAGTAACTCATTGTGAGTTCATTTAAAGCAATTACTATAATATACGTTAATTTTTTCACACCGTACTCCTTCAGAATTCTCCTAATTAAACAATTTTATTTGGAAACTTACGACAGATTTAGCCATTTTAATACTATCTAGTTTTGACCACGTTTTTGTAGAAATGGTGGAGCAATACATTTTGATGCAGATGAAGAGTGGACAGTAAACTCGACGTGGGGAATCAATTTATTTCAAGTGGCAACCCATGAAATTGGTAAACTATTAAAAATATATTGCTTTTTTCCAAATTGTATGTTTGGGTTTCAATTAGAAATTATTTCTAATTCCAGCATCAAAGTCATTTTCAATTGTATTTTCTATTTTATCAGTCTTAGAATTAATAATTCTAAAACCAAATTAGAATTGTCAAAGTAATTGTCATTTTAGACACATTTTATTGATTTTATCAATATGAAAAACAGGGGCGCACCCAAGTGTTATATTTCGGGTGGGGTTATGAGCAAAATACTACTTGTCTTTTGGAGTTTTGGGAGAAATATAATTTTATCTAGTGTATAATCCAAAAATCTCGTGGAGGAGCTTTAACTAGCAACCCCCTAGTTACGCCTCTGATTAAAGATTGTAAAATATCGGATTGATTTATTTCCGTCATTAGGACATGCACTGGGATTGGATCACACAACGCAAGATATTCCGTATGCAGTTATGTCTCCTTTCTACACAAAATACGAGCCGGAATTTGCATTACATGTTGATGACATTCAAGCGATTCAGGTTAACCAAAACTATATATTTTCTTATCAGTGTATTATTGACATGAAATCAATCTCAGTGCGTACAAGGTTTGTCGGTTAAAACTGGATTGTAAACCGTTGGGAAACAGGAATGTGGTTGGTAATACTAATACCCGTTGACCTAGATTTAAGCTTCGGCTTACAATGGACTTAGTTACAATCATATTTTTCAGATAACATTCTCTTCTGTTTATTATTTGGGCTAAGTTGTGTTTTGCATTTTTGCAGGCTTTGTATGGAAAGAAGTCCTATCTTTTATGTGAGGACCCGTCAGTTGATGCTGTAACAATAATGGCTGATGGATTCTACTACATTTTTAAGGGTGAGAAAAATCAATGATATTTCTTCTATGTATGTAAATGCCATATAAAGAATGAAACATTTAAGTAGGATCAACATTAAAATGTTTTTTTTTTGCTTATCACAATGTTTTAATTTTTGAAATGGTTAAAAATTTATTGAATGTAAGAATCGAACCTATATTAACACCAATTACCGTTTAAAGCTTGTACCTCTCGTCCACACATTCCACAAATTGTGGAATACATGTGTAAACAATAAGTTTACTAACTTTTACTATTAGTCTCTAAATTTTAAGCAATTTCCAAAAAATAAAGCCTTGTGACAAGAAACCATTATATTTATTTACAATTTATTTAAGGTAAAAAGTCTCAATCCATTTTTTAATCTAATCAGGATTCCTAAGTTCATAAATGTATAAAGATACTAATCTTTATGCAAACAGCAGATTTTCACGTGTTAGGTACAAACATGATTCTACAACGATGGAAAAATGTATAGTACAGACTTGTATCAATAACAATTTTCTCGCAATAATATTATGTCACTGTCAGACAGGGGCGTATCCAGGTCAGACATTTGGGGGGGGCTTGACCAAACCTTTCTTTATATTGGTAAATTTTTCGCGCGCAGCGCGAAAAAATTTAGCAATTTTTTCTCAAATTTGCCCAAATTTATGTCAAAATCAATA
>JAQFYB010005415.1:0-14108 GCA_034694085.1 Pogonognathellus longicornis | reverse complement strand
ATGTTTCGCATCTCAAATTAATTTTTAAATTAATTGTTACCAATTACAATAACTAAATAATTTGATATACTTAATATATCGATTCTTAACAATTGAAATGATTTCGCTTAAATTATTTAGGGGGGGTCTTCAAAATGTGACGTAATTATTATGGGGGCCCACGAAAGTGTGACACATGGTGACAGAGGGGGGGGGGGAAGGGGTCCAAAATTAGGAAAATTTTGGTTACGTGTTTTGTGCATGATCCCTAAACTCCTAAAATATAGCAGTATCTGCTATATATTAGTGTATTACGCTGCACCGAACTCTTTGCAGTTGCATAGTTGCAAAGCAAAGATCCTTTGATTCGAATTTACCTATCACGAACTGATTAATTTTTATTTATTACCGTAATTTTGAGTTCCATACAGCTAAAACTTGTCCAGCAACGAAAATAGTGAGCATGTAAAAATCAGCCATAAGGTAGGAAAAGTTCATTGACCAGAATTCTTCAACAATAAATAGAAAGCGGATCCAAAATGGCTTTTGTTCACACGAAGACCCAATGTTAAGAATTGTTCCACTTAAATAGTGTAAATAGCAAGGGGATAGCATATGCAGAGTTTCTGCTAAAATCGGCATGACGTATGCAGCAGGGAAAACTTGCACTACAAAAATTGTTGTCCAATCCAAAGTTTGTATGAATCCAAGTAGCCCTTTACGCGTCTTTTTTGGTAACTCTGAATATATGCATTAGAAAAAAAACAGTTATTAGTTTTAACCATACGAAGATTATACTATTGGGGTTATTACAGAGTATGATCGAATTTGAAAATTTTTAAAGCAGTAAATGAGAATTTAATTCGATTAATTTAATCATACCCAATTCTTGTGTCAATTTTTGGTCCATGAGTAAGAGGGAATTGAAATATTGAACAAATTTTTCCCCGGAGAAGTAGCCTGTTAAATGACATCCGATAACGAAGAACGTCCCCCAACTCACTACCATATTAATCCAGAAATTATTTCGATCCACATTTTTGTTCAAATAAGAATATACAAGTGTAACAAAGATGTACATGATTTTAATCAAATGAAGACAAACCAAAAATTGCCACAATTTTAGTTTTTTTCCTTTCAGCATTTCCAGTCTATTGATATTTTCGTTCCATCTGAACGGTAAAGCATTATATACATTGCAGTATGTTATCGTTTTTAAATATAATTTCCTTGCTAATTCAGAAAGCATTTTTCGGTTTACATGTAAGTGGACACTTTAAAGTGATCAAATTTTTAAATTCTTCTGTAGATAAATATCTGTGTCTACCCATGCCTCAGTCATCAGTGATTAAAAATCAGACAGAATAATATGCAACTAAAGCTCAACCCTATTATGCAAACATTTTATTTGCTGACTGTATAGTTGATTTATATTTTATTGTTGAATGTATGCTATGTAACTTTGAATTCCATTTTTGCCTTCATTTTAGCTCCTTAGTTATTGTATAATTATAATAATTAACACATGCCTATTACAAAACTGTTTTCAACTGTCGGTTTTAATTGGGCATTGCAAATGACCATATCTATATACAGACACGGCACAGCCACCGAAATGTTCCAGTTTACACTACATATTTTCGACAGGGTTTTTTATAGCTTAGTTCCCTACCGAAACGAAATCCTAGATACGGCCATTGCATAAAATGATTCTTCTGATGATAATTGTAAATTTGTAAACATTAAATGTCGAATTAAATGGAAGGGTATAATTAGGCCCCAGTTGAATATGGCATTTATTAGACAGCAACTATCCAGGATGTTAGTTGAACAATTAATTGCTCCCAATCCGTAATTATAAAAGCCATTGATCAAATAAAATAACTCTGACACGTAGATCATCAGTCGTAAATTATTAATAAAACAAAATTATGGTAGGTAATGCTAAATGTTTAGGCAAATCATTTGTTTGTGAGCTAAATTTTACCTTCCTTAAATATCTTTTCCGAGATAATTATGCGAATTAAACATTAAATAATCCTCCTTTTACATTAATGAAACTGATTGCCTTATAGGGTTTTCACTATAAATGCAATTTGTCACACATTCTCATTTCGTCGAGATTATAATTTTTGAAAATGGATGATTGGTTTTGATTTATCTTCCAAAATTGCAAATAATAGGATATGGAGATTTTGCTATCCATTTTTGAATTTGTTCGATTGAACTCTATTTAATGATGGATAGGACTCCATTAAATATTGTGTTCGAAGAAGGCCAAGAACACTCATGATCTTGTAGCAACTCCAAACTCCCAAGCTTCTAAAAGTACTTTGGGTCAATACAAACGCAGGGTTTCTATTTTAATCTTAACTTCATTCAGAATTCGTTGAAAACTAGGGTAATTGGCCTATATAATTGGTAAGATGGTTGAAGCCTTGGTTTAGGATCGAGAAGAATGTACCTAATATATAATTTCTATTTACAAGCAAAATGAGAATCTTATTACACGTAGTAGCAGCCAGTAATCAAATCCTTCCAGTCCATGTTATGAAAATAATTGAAACCCCGACCCCCTACAACAATTAACCTTTGATGAACTACTTTATAATATCTTTGTTAAAACATGCATAGATTAATGATGAAATGTTTATTAAATGGAGAATAGTAGCAACTCCAAATTTTAAGAAAAATTAAATTCCTAGAAAGATTAATAGTTATAATTAATACTATGTTGGTATTATTAGTTTATTATATAAGGGCGAGATTTGGTATTTTTTTCTAGGCCAAGATGCATAAAAGACTATACTCAACATCTGTTGGTTCAGCGTAAAAAATATGTAGTGAAATGAATAAAGTAAAATATGTAGGTACTAAGTATTAAACGAAATGCACAAAAGAAAAAGATTTCTCGAGAAACATAAAACAAACATTTTACTTTAATACTAAAATTAAGTATAAATAAATTCATCTAATCGAAGCATTTATCTAAAATTATCTATTAATAACATCGTAGTCTCAGGGGTAAACGAACATGAAATGTAAAAAATAAGCATGTGTAAACGTTCGTTTTACATCATGGGGTGAGCGTAAGTATAGGAGGATTCATTATTGCAGTTACTGTCCCTTATTGAATTACTGTTTCTGAAAAATGTAATCAATTCATAAATATTAATGAAGTAGTTTGATCGACAATAACTAAAATAATAGAAAGCATGGTATCTCGTTGAAAGTAGAATACATCGCCCATGTAAATTTTTAAAGATCGAAATGAATTCAATATCATTTTGGATCGATAAGACAAACAATATGTCGTTTTCATTTGTGCCAGAAAATTTTCGGATTGAAACGAGGCAGAGCTGCACGAGCCAAATGAAATTGTAGCTCCAGTTGTAGATAAAAATGCTAAACAAGGAAATAATAGAAACATGGGCATCGCAATCCTATTGTACATCGTCAAACAAATAAAGCTCGCAAGACAGGCAATGGAAACAACCATTAGACCAGCAAAAGGACAAAATAAATATCTCATGCTATCGTTCCATTCGATATTCAGTATTTCCAGTTGACGATAAAGTATCCTTAAGTTATGAAATGATATTTTCCTTTTGGAGGTGTTCCAAGATGTAGATTTGACCATTTCTCTGTAAACGTTGAATTAAAATATGTACGCAAATTTAAAACTTTTACCTCGTGTTAAGTAGAATAAGTTTTATTATAAAATTGCAAATTTACAGTACGATCAGTCAGAATTAATGAATCAATGCTTATGATTCACCTAGCAAGAAAAGCTTATAATTGTCATTGATTACCGTAATTTTGAGTTCCATACAGCTAAAAGTTGTCCAGCAATGAAAAGAGTGATCATGTAAAAATGAGCCATAAGGAAGGAAAAGTTCATTGACCACAATTCTTCAGGAATAAAAAGAAAGCGCATCCAAAATGGCTTTTGTTCGCACGAAGAGCCAATATTAAGAATGTTTCCACTTAAATAGTATAAATAGCAAGGGGATAGCATATGAAAAGTTTCTGCCAAAATTGGCATGACGTATCCAGCAGGAAAAACCTGCACTAAAAAAACTGTTGTCCAATCCAAATTTTGAATGAATCCAAATATCCCTTTACTTGTCTTTTTTGGTGACTCTTCTGAATATATGCATTAGAAAAAAACAGTTATTATAATTCTGGTTTTAATCAGATTATACTCTTTGTTAGCTTTCAGAGCAAAAGCTATTTTAAGAGTTTTAATGCAGTCAATAAGAATTTTAAAATTATTATACCCATTTTTTGTGTCCATTGTTGGTCCAAGAGTAAAATGGAGTTGATATATTGCACAAGTTTTTCCCCGGAGAAATAGCCTGTTAAATGGCAGCCAATAACATAGAACTTCCCCCAACACACTACTACATGAATCCAGAAATAATTCTGATCCACATTTTTTTGTAAACAAGAATATGCAAATGTAACAAAGATGTACATGATTTTAATCACATGAAGACAAACCAAAAACTTCCACAATTTTAGTTTCCTTCCTTTCAGCATTTCCAGTCTATTGATATTTTCGTTCCACCTGAACGGCAAAGCATTATAAACGTTGCAATATGTTATCGTTTTTAAATATAATTTTCTTGCTAATTCAGAAAGCATTTTTCAATTTTCATCTACAATAAATCAATATAAATTGACAATTAAAAAAAACAGTCAATTTTTTAATCTTTTCTGCAGATAGTATATGTCTATATCTCTGTGTGTATCCGAAAATGCAACCAAAACTCAATTCAATGATGCAAACATTTTACTTGAGAAAGTTGTCCCCCGACTCCCCCAGAGTTGATTAATAATTGAGTGCAAAGCTTAATTTTCAAATTAAATGGAGATTTATAATTATAGGCACGTGTAGAATATGACATTTGTTTGACAGGAACTGTCTACAAAGTTTGTTGTGAAATTAATTGCTCCTACTAAATCTAAAACTTACTGATCAAATAAAAGAGCTCTGACACCTATCATCATCGCAGTGCGGTGTCCGGATGTCCGATAGAATGCATAAAGGAATGAAATAGGTAACCACTTATAGTCATAGTAGTTTTGACAAAACAAGCAAAGAGAAATGGGGAAATTTTTATTGAACCCGACCGAGACCAGTCAGTAGAAACCCCATATTTTTAAAGATGATATCGAAAAAGATGAATATTTATTAATGGTTGGTATTATTAGTATTTATAGGTAAGGGGGATATGGTGAGGCAAGAGTCGCATATTTTTGTTTAGGCCTTTTAAAGTTAGTCTCTAAATATTTTAATTTTATTTAACTATAATATGCAATAATTTTTTACAAAAGTTGTATTGTAGACTTTGGGAATCTCATCCCTTTTAATGAGAATATCGTAGATTAACACATCACAATCCTTACCACAATTTACAATAAAAATAATGCAATAATCGAATTTTTTTAATTATATACTTATTTAAATATGGAAGTACATTATAGTAAATAAGTATACATACAAACTTTTTTCCATCTGAAGAATGCTCAAGTAAGAAAGTAAGGATTGTCCCAAAGTCCCAATGTAATTAGTGATTTCAATCCGTTTAATGTTCCAAATACCTCGGATTGTCCATAATATTGTAACTGTAAACAGTGGCGTATTTATAGGAGGCTTAGAGGATTGAAGCCATACCCCCCAAACTAATTTTTGGACTTTACCCTAGATAAAATCAGGTTTCTCCGAAAATCCATAAAAACAATATTTTTGCCGTAAAAATGCCAACAAACTCGAAAATTTTCTCGCGCGAATTTGTTGCAATTTCCATCGATTTTGACCCTAATTTGTGCAAATTTTTGTTAGTGTTTGCTCAAGCTCCCCAAATGTGAGACCTAGATACGCTTCTGATTGTAAATTGTACCTATCTACTGTATCTATTCTCCTTTATTTTGAAAAAGCTTACATACTCACTTCATAAATATTAATGAAGTAGTTTTATCGACAATAACTAAAACAAAATAAAGCACGGTATCCCGTTGAAAGTAGAATAAATCGCCCATGTAAATCTTTAAAGTGCGAAATGAATTCAAAATCTTTTTTGATCTAGAAGACAAACAATAGTTGGTTTTCATTTGGGCGAGGAGATTTTCAGATTGAAACGATGTAGAACTGCATGAGCCGAAACAAATTGTGGCCCCACTTAAATACAACGAGGCTATTAAAGGAAAGAATAAAAATGTAGGCATCGCAATTATGTTGTACATAGTCAAAGAAATGAAACACGCAACACAAGGAACAGAAACAGTTGCTGCGCCAGCAAAAGGACAAAATAAAAATCTCATTGAATCGTTCCACTCTATATTCAGTATTTCCAGTTGCCGATACAGTGTCCTTATGTTTTGAAATGACATTGGCCTTTTGGATGTCTTCCATCGGGTAGATTTGATCATTTTTCTGTAAAATTTGTATAAAGATATTAACGCAATCGTAAAAAATGTTTTGTTAAACATAAGCAAAAGTTTTTAGTTTTTATAAAACAAAATCGGTTATATAAAACACTACTATTTTTAACATCTACAAATAAATGTTCGTACAGATTTGTGTTTCAGCTATATTACTCACAGTCATTTTTAATTTAAGGCTATATACAACAATCAAAACTTAATGCACATTCAGTCAACATGGATTACCGTAATTTTGAGCTCCATAAAGCCAAAAGTTGTCCAGCAACGAAAAGAGTGGTCATGTAAAAATGAGTCATAAGAAAGGAAAAGTTCATCGACCACAATTCTTCAGGAATAAAAAGAAAGCGCATCCAAAACAGCTTTTGCTCACAAGAAGACCTAATGTTGAGAATGGTTCCACTTAAATAGAATAAAAAGCAAGGTGATAGCATATGAAGAGTTTCTGCTAAAATTGGCATGACGTATATAGCAGGGAAAGTTTGCATTAAAAAAATTGTTGTCCAATCCAAATTTTGAATGAATCCAAAAATCCCTTTACGAGTCTTTTTTGGTAACTCTGAATATATGCATTAGAAAAAAGCAGTTATAATAATTCTGGTTTTAATCACGAAGATTATACTCTTTCTTAGCTTTCAGAGCAAAAACTATTGAATTGTAAAATTTTTATACCCAGTTTTTGGGTCCATTGTTGATCCAAGAGTAAAAGGGAATTGATGTATTGAACAAGTTTTTCTCCAGAGAAAAAGCCTGTTAAATGACACCCGATAACTAATAAGTTCGGCATGCTCATTACCATATGAATCCAGAAATGATTCCGATCCACATTTTTCTGTAAATAAGAGTATGCAAGTGTAACAAAGATGTACATGATTTTAATCAAATGAAGACAAACCAAAAACTTCCACAATTTTAATTTTCTTCCTTTCAGCATTTCCAGTCTATTGATATTTTCGTTCCAACTGAACGGTAAAGCATTATAAAAATTGCAGTTAGCTATCGTTTCTAAATATAATTTTCTTGCTGATTTAGAAAGCATTTTTCAATTTTCATTTATGATGAATGACTATGATGAATTCAATATAAGTTGGCGATTTAAAGAGATCAGGCTTTCTAATTCTTCTAGTTTCTAATAACTAGTTTAAATATATATCTGTCCAGGCGCGTAGCCAAGGGGGGTGCACAGGGTGCACGTGCACCCCCCAGAATCCATAGAATATTTAAAAACGTAGATATATTTGCCCAGAAAGTACAAAAACTAGGAAAAAATTTCGCGCTACGCGCGAATTTAATGATGTTTCACCGAATTAACTCCATTACAACGTACTATTTTGGATTCATACTCGAATTTCGTCCTACCAGAAATCAATTTTGTAAACAACCCTGCTGTGCACCCCCCAATTTATATTCCTGGCTACGCGCCTGTATCTGTCTACCCATTTCTCGGTGTAAATATTTGTGTATGTGCAACCATACATCAACCAATTGTTTGAACATAATTTTATTTGAGAAAGTTACGATATAGTGCAATTATAGTAAGTTATTTTAGTTAGGTTTATAGTGTTGATTCTCCGTTTTGGGGACTATTAATTTAGCTCCTTAATTATTATCCAATTAACTCAAAAGCATATAACAAAATTTCTTTCAACTGTTTTAAGGGCTTAAACCTGGTTATAGGTAGGGACAGCACCTAAATAGGGCACGGCCATCGAAATGTTCCAGCTTAAACTACATATTTTTATTTTCTCTTTGCTAGGAGTATTTAGAGCTTTATGCACTCCCCTGAAAGAAAATCTTAGATACGGCCATGGTATTAAAGAATTTTTTGAAAGAACAAATAAAAATAAACAGTGACAACCTTTAATAAAATAATTGATTATAATAGTTCCGTGAAGCTGTAGAGTAATTATAATTTATAAATAATATACAAACGCTAATTTGCAAATTAAGGGGAAGGGTATAATTAAGCGCGAGCTGAATATGGCATTTCTTTGACAGGAACTGTCCAGGAAGTTTGTTGTGCAATTGCTCCTAATTCTAAAAGCCATTGTGCAAATAAAAGAGCTCTGACACCAATCATCCTCGCAGTGTCCAATTCCTTTTTCTCTGCATTCAATTCAATTTCAGTTCTATAGAAATAAAGATTTAATAAATATTCTTATGATAATGGTAAATATTTAGGAAATAATTAGTTTCTGTGCTAAAGTTTACCTTTCGGAATTATCTCGGAAAAGACTAAACCCTCTTCTCCCATTGCTGATACTGTTTGTATTAGGATTTTCACTAATTGTACTGTCACGCCTTCTCATTTTGTCGAGGTTAACTTTTGAAAATGGATTATTGAATTTGATTTTTCTTCCAAAATTGCTCATAATAGAAGACACGGAGACTTTGCTATCCGTACTCATCGTACTAACCAAGGAGGAATTTGAATTCGATTGCGCTCTATTTAATAATAGATTTGACTCTATTATTCTGTTCAAAGAACGTCCTGAATATTTTTCATGATCTTGTAGCAACCCCCAAGCTTCTAGAAGTACTTTTGGATAATTCTGAAGCAGAGCTTCCATCTGAACTCTAACTTCATTCAGAGTTCTTTGAAAACTCGGGTAAGATGGTTGAAGAATTAATTTAGAATCGAGAAGAATGGATGTTATTAATGCGATTCGGCTGGAGGCTAAAGTTGACCAGAGATCCGTCATCATTAAAATGGTTTCCATATCCAAAATACTCCAATTGTTTAAAAGATCAAAAAGACAATCGATAATGGGACCAAATGACGGTTTAGCCGTTTGTTGAGCGAGAATTTCATTTTGAATTTCAAGGATCCTCAGAGCGTCTTTGGAAGTTGAAGGTTGTTCACCATCATCGATAATTACGACTCCTTTTGAATTTACGTCCATTTCCCATTCGACTGTGGAAAGCTGAGGGTCCACACTGATTAGCCTTTTAGCTTTTTTGGAAATTGGAATTTCATCAACCCCTAAAACGATATTTAACAAATCTTTTTCATTTTCTGGAACCCGAATGTTTTCTTCGAGATTTGTTGTTGTATTCGGAGATCCTAACGATGATTCGTAGGATGCACTTAATTTGTATTTCCCATAATCACTTTCTTCGGCATCTGTAGTATAAACAGTCTCTGCGTCCAGTTCTGCATCATCAGTGTCATCATTGAAATCATAATATTTTGAATCCTCGTCTCCGTCATCACTCCGATCTTCATTATAGAAATTGTCTGCACCATTGTAGGAATGTCGCCATAAAGGGTAATGAATATTTACAATGGGAAAATTCGGGGGACAGTTTTTCTCTAATTTACTTGCAGCTGTTTTAAGAATTGAATTTTCAACATAGGAAAGCTGTGACACTTGATGAAAAGAATATTCCATGAAAAATGTTGCAAAATCGATATTCATCGTTTCCACCGCAGTTGTTGGTATCAGAGACAAAAATTTTAGCGTGGATTCCAAGAAATTTATGTCGGGTAAAACCACTCCACGTTGGTATTTGATGAGATGATGCTGAGGTGCCAAATACACTATGACTAAAGCATACCAAAAGTCTTCGTAGTAAAAATCCAAAAGCACTTTGAAAAGCGACAGCGTTGACACGATAACACCCTGCAAATAGGCAGAATATTCCAAGAAATAAGACAATGAAATTATTTCTATATCATCCATCTTTGCTAAATATTATTGTCTAATATTTACCGGTTTCTTTGTGCAAGGTTCCTGCAAAGTCTCCAGTAAAGAGTTTAAAATTTCAGGGGATAAAATAAATTGGAACAGTACATCCACAAGCGAAGGATGTTTCACATTTTCGCAAATTATTTGCAAGTAGCTGATATAGTTTGCTTTTTCATCTTCCATACACTGTAAAAAATGAATGTTATCTGATGAATATACATGTACAGGCGCGTAGCCAAGGGGGGTGCACAGGGTGCACGTGCACCCCCCAGAATCCATAGAATATTTAAAAACGTAGATATATTTGCCCAGAAAGTACAAAAACTAGGAAAAAATTTCGCGCTACGCGCGAATTTAATGATGTTTCACCGAATTAACTCCATTACAACGTACTATTTTGGATTCATACTCGAATTTCGTCCTACCAGAAATCAATTTTGTAAACAACCCTGCTGTGCACCCCCAACTTATATTCCTGGCTACGCGCCTGTACATGTACATATTAGTAAAGTAATACCGCTGATGCCTCGTTTTTTTAACTAACATTTGATGAAAGGTGAAACAATTGTGAAATGAGTTTTTACAGATGTATGAATGTCTGTATTTCAAAAAAACATACAGTAATATCCGAAAAAAATGTAATGTGATTCATTATAGGTCGCTTTCAAAATAAACGATTTTAGAACAATACAGTTGTCCAAATAATTTAAAATATTTTTCAGAATTTTCATCATCAAAAAAACTTCCTAGAAGAAGCATTTCATTTTATTTGAAGTTTTTTTAGTAGGTAATAAATAACAAACTACAAAAATGACTACATATCCATACTTTTAGCCAACTACATATTATCCATTGATTGATAAGATAAAATAACAGCTTTATTTGGGTAGGTTGGCGATTAATTGTATATACATTTGTAGATAATAACGATAACTGTTACATGTATTACAATGATTTCTCACGTAACACTTACATAATCTAAAAGGCTCACGCACTGGGTTATAGCCTCTATTAAGCTTCTAGAGGCTCCTACTTTAGAATTGCGGATACGCCCCTGCCTGACGCTATAATTTAATAGTGTTCGTTCTTAGCCTAATTTATAGTTGTTCATACATAGAAGATACTGACCTTGCAGATAGTAGGTTTCACTGAGGGGATCAAAAACTTGTTGAGTACAATATTGGAAATATTTGAAATGACACTTGGATGAGAGTGTCCTGTTTGACAAATTGCGTCAATAAATCGCAAGTCAGTCATGAAAGGTTGAAGTTCATCATCGCTAGCATGAAAAAATGTTGGTAAGCGAAGAAACTTTCTCGATAAGTCATCTATTAAATGCTCCTAAAAGAAATACTGAAAAAGTAGATCAATTTGCTCACGTATATGAAAAAGGTAGATCGATAAAGATGGCATTAGATTTACAGATAAATTATTTTGTTAACTAATATTAAGATCAAAAGAGCCATTACAATATTTTGTTGTTCTTCTAACTCTCCATGAATACCCGATGTGATGACTTCTTCCAGAATCAATTCACTTTTTGCTGAATATTCTATTAATCCCCTTATTAAATTTATTTGCTCTCGTGCTTCCATATTTCTTTACATTAATTCACAACTAAAACGTGAATATCAAAGAACACTCTAGTTTTGGGGATAAATGTACTACCTTAAATTCAAATCGTGTAAGTCATTTCAATGAATAACAGGTAGTTAATTAGGACACTATAGAAATAGAACATTGATGTTGGGGATTGAGTGACTGAGTTAGAAAGGAACTCCCATAATATTACATGCAAATGCAATGTTACTTTTTGCAACATTGTTGAAAGAGCTTTATCTTTCCGCTTCATTTCGCTTATCATTTTATCAGTAAGGTAAAATTATCATTGGGAATGTGAACCCACACGTCATAAATGTAATATAGTAATAACCAAATTAATATCTACCATACTGCATGCTGTATGTAATTACTTCAACAGATTGGATTGAATAGTGCCCTTTGTGCCTTATCTAATCTAATTCAGCAAAAATGTTCGTTGATGCTGGTTTTAGCCAAAATTAAATTACGAAGATTTCAGATGCATTTGATCTTCATTCTAACAAGCTGATTAATGTCATGTTGTTGATATGTAGGTAGTAGGTAGTTAGCAATATTAATTAGGTTCATTTTTTATTTGTATAATTTACGATACCTTTAAGATAGAGGAAATTGACATCGTCAATGAAAATCACAATGTTTACACAACAAAGGTAATGATTCATAAATAATTAAAGTTATATTGTTTCACGGCTAATAGATAGTCTCACGTATGAAAATTAGTTTGATTTGATTGGATGTTTTGCTAAATTACTTTGCAAATAGCTAAACACTTGAGAAAACGGTAGTACCTACATCTGTAATCTGTGCAACACGGCCGTATTCAGAATTTAATTTCGGGGGAGCAAATGACTAAAAATGTGTTAATGATTTGTGTAGTACATCATGATTTTTAAAACACCCGACTGCATATATACTAATTCAATTGGTAGATGTTATGATAAGTAAATGGTTTTGAATATTTATGCACGTTATTTGAAGATGCATTATTGTATATTATTTTATTACACACATGGTATTATAGACAAAACAAGTTTAATTATAACATGTAAGAGACTTCATACATTTATGACCCAGTACGACATTTACACACGTTTATAAGCTGTAACAGTTACATTGTACAAAAATAATCGATTTTAATATTGGAGATTATGAATAGAAAAACAAAAGTGTTTCGGTAGAATTGTATGTATTCTTTGTTCGTTTTGGCAAGCTATGTGGAGTGCATCCAACAGATTTTAACCCATGAGTGCACCGGCTAGCACCATACCTAATGGCTGCATTGAAACCGTTGCTCCTGAAGCTAAACAAAAATTTGTTAAATCGTGGATTACTTAACTCAAAGAATTATATTTTGCGTTATTAATATTTGAAAGTAGTTAAATTAATCTTTATATAAATTCAATTGAATTAAGATTAGACTTACCAACTCCAGCACCACCAAAGAGGCCAGTCAATCGTGCTCCTAATGTTGTCCATGTGGTAGCTGTAAACAAAATAAATATTACATAATATATTATATTGATTATTATGTCAAAGATAATTACAAAAATATTTTAGACTATAGATTTTCAAGTATAACTCCCGAAAACTCACCAATTCCTCCAATGTTTCCAGCTCCTCCAAGAATGGTGGCCATATTTGTAAAACTAAGACCTATTAAGTACAAATACACATCAAACATATTAATTTATAATTTAATTGCAAGAGAAGCTTGAAAAAATACTAACATAAAAAATGAAAATATTATTGTATTTATTATTACCAAATCCAGTTCCGTTGAAAGATCCCAATACTTGACCAATACTAGTCAAACCCACTGTAAAAATAATTAAAAAAATCACATACTAAGCTTGGACAAGCACAAAAATTATATGAGAAAACCTTCTATCTACAATAAGTTTAGATTACTGGACAAATAACATACCTGTAGCTCCTGAGCAGGTGGTGCCACGGAAGAATGCTGCCAAAGGACAGCAATAAGATACGCCTGCACCTGTTGGGGCACAGGTTGTTGTGGCAGCGGCTGCAGTGCTGTAATTATGTAAAAGTATTTCGATTCATTTTACGATCGAAAAATGGTGTATATTATTTATTGTACAAATATATACTTAAATATTCATTTAGTATAAATTACGTTGTTGCTGCTGTAGTTGTTGCTGCCGTAGTTGTTGCTGCCGTAGTGGTTGCTGCTGTAGTGGTTGCTGCCGTAGTTGTTGCGGCTGTAGTTGTTGCGGCTGTAGTTGTTGCTGCCGTAGTTGTTGCTGCTGTAGTTGTTGCTGCTGTAGTTGTTGCTGCTGTAGTTGTTGCTGCTGTAGTTGTTGCTGCTGTTGTTGTTGCTGCTGTGGTCCTGAAGAATTATGACATATTTAAAAATAAAAAAACATGTTAATA
>JAQFYB010005414.1:0-14112 GCA_034694085.1 Pogonognathellus longicornis | reverse complement strand
TATGAAAGTCTTGAAATGTGTAACATGGAGTATGCTATGCATAGTGACTGGACAATACACTCAGATGCTAATAAGGTGGGCAGTGAAAGATTTTCATTTGCCGGAGTATTCTGAGTAGTTCATGTGTGTGCAATGTATGTTCTTATGCTACACTTTGAACGCATTACGGCCTGAGTTAATTCTCAGGCCATCTCATTCCCAAGTGTAATAGCTTGGTCCGATTAAAACTGTGTGTTGTGATAGTTATGTATGACAAGTTAATCTTGTTATTGTTGACATGATAACACACACACCGTTACGTGCGATAACATCCTCTACAGAATGATCGTCTAAGCCCCTACGGAACCTGGGGTTGATGATTAATTACTGTGCAAGATGTCTCGTCCGTAAAGTCGCCAAAAAATAAACCTAAAATACGTTTCTTGTAACAGAAACCGTGATGTGGTTTTTTTACCGTTTTTTTTTCTATTTACATATAGTACTATATTATGATCTCGGGATTCCCACTACACTAATTTATTTGGAAATATATATATTCGCTATTTGTAAAGGTAGGTATACTGTATACTATAGGTTACATAATAAGATGCGAATGAAAACGAAACCCACATTAACCAACTTAATGATTCACTCTCACTTTTATTTTTCTAGTACGGTTTAAACAATAAAACAATTCAGTTTTTGTCTCACATAATATTATATTTACGATGTCGATGTGTATTCTAATCTACTAATTCTATTCAATAATTTTTCAGTACACACAATTATTTTTCTATATTAGACATGTAACATTACTTCACGTAACTACTGAAATTGTCTAATTGTAAGTACGAATACGTAGGTGATTCACTTTCTCTACAATTCTTAAATAATTTTAGATCAGTATCGTCAATCTGTGATTTCAGCTTAAAACTCTTTGATTGTATTTGTTGTGGAATCTCAAACTTAAATGGGTTGTCAGTTTCATTCTTAATGTCACTTACTTACACTACATCGATTTATTTTACTCATGAAAAACAAAAATGTATTTTGATAAAAGATTTTTAGAAGTTAATGGTAGGACGTCTGTTGTAAGTAGAGAATTCAATATTTTATACATTCTCTCTCCTAAACGATTCATATTAGTATAACGAATACTCACGATTCATGACAAATTGACAATAAAATTAAATGGCTATACTTAATATTTATACTGTACAGTGTAGCTTTTTTATTAGGTTAACATTCAATGAATGACAAAAGTTGTCATGTTGTAGAACGGTGACTTAGGAGAGACCCAGTATATCGACATTAAAATGACCAATCTACATGTATAGTTATATTCATACAGAACTCGAAACACATTTTCATATTTGCACTAACCAACTGCAAATCGTCACTTCTTAAATATTCTACAACACTCAACACTGATTTACATTGAACAGTACTCAGAACAGGAATAATATAATTTATTTTTAGCATAATATTGAATTCTACAAATAACTGCATCTGTTCCCTAAAATTAATTCTAGTAATTTACTTTGTAGTTTGTACTTTACTATTCTGTCGTGTCACAAATAGTTTGGTTTAAGATTACTTTACACATCGACTCTCGTTGATTTCATACATTTGCATTGAATGCAATAATACAACCAAAATGACAAACATCATTATTAACATTAATTATTTATAGAAACAACAATTATTCATCAATATTATTCAAATATTTTCAAAAAATGAAATCACAACACCAAAAATGTTGTCACCAACACACTGAGGTAGTCCAAAAATTACGACGGTTAACGTATCAATAGAACACACGCACTTCATATTGTTCATATATGCAATAGCTAAGTAGTATATAGGTAATATGTTTTGTAAAACGATTGTATTGTTTAAGTGTAATAAATCTCATTGCTTTATTTTTAGAACTGTACAATACTTAGACAATCCCATTACACAATCGTCCAACATCTAAATCTATGTGATGTAATAAATGTAATAATAGTAGAGGACAAACTGCGTGTTGCGTTGTGGGTTAGACTTTAATATTGAATATCGTATACAGTTTCAACGATTATGTTAGTTAGTGTTCCTTTTACTGGTTGTGGATCCCCATCTATATCATCATTTTTATTATTAAGTGTAGCTATTTGTATTGTTTTATGGCTACAGCTTGAAATAGAAAAGTGTTCTTTGTCGTGACAAGATATAAATAGAGCATGTTGTTTTCGGTTGGAAATATATCGGCGAGAGAGGAAAACGATATTTCAGCTTTTCTTGGTTGACTTTGTTCACGAAGTGTGTAGGAGGATGCGTAGAGTGTAAGCCAAGTCTAAGAGTCGTGGACGTTTCATCGGAAATGTTATGTGAGGAGGTGACTTGAGTTGGTTGAGTAATGTTCATTGCTCGCATGAACTGCTAAGTAAATTGTCTCACAGCCACTTTAGTTCATTTTATTCGCAAGATCTACGCACAGGCACATACGCACCGTCTGCTTCCCTTTCACTTCCCTGACTGACGGAATTTCTCATCCGGGAGTTTTTCATCTTACATTATGTTTTATCTTATCGACTCAACGAAAGTGGAGGGGAAAATTTCCACATCACAATCACACAACAAGTCTACAGCCAAAACCAACCAACACCAAGAACACGGTGGTTGGATTGGAGACTGCAGCTAAGGTGTAATGTAATAATATAACTCGGAGCATTTATAAGGAGGGTACAAGTTTCCCATTTTGTCATGTCACATTAGGGAGTTCTATGTACATTGTATCGTACATCCTCTTCCGTCAATTCCCATTGCCATCACCAACAAGAAAAGATAAAGTCACTAGTTTTACACATTTTTGAAGCACAGTGACATTCCACAGAACATTTTGATCAGTCATTTCGATCATTATAGGTAAGTGCTTCACTTCCTCTTCATTCCTCACTTGCCTATATTATTTGATAGCATTATTATTATTGGCTAATGACGGTATAAGATGATGAACAGTTGATTAGAGTTCCTGTTCTCCAAAGAATTCATTCACATTTCGGTAGTATTTACTTATTAGTTTCTGTATCATTATTGTATCACATTGGTTGAAATGAACGCTCACTTATTCCAATTTCAGAAATTTGAGTTACGATGAGTTATATTACTTATATTTCTGTTGGCGTTTTCTGCTATGAGAGCATTCATAAATGCAGCGTCACTGTGTACTTGGACTAGACTCAAGTTATTGTTGAAATAAGGATGACTAGACGCGTTCGGTGAAGACGGCGAGGTCAAGTTCAGTCGGGATCGATGAAGAACTGGTGGGGATGCACAGCATCCGGCCAACTCCTGTTGCAGTCGTCGTAAAGCCCAACAGTCATAAGCCTGTCAAATAATGATTCATTCCCAACTTTAAAATACTTTCTTTTAGTAAATTGATTTAAAACAACTTTCGTACTTCTAAAACACAACTTCGAAAAAAAACTCACCCGCTCCGAACCATGAAACAAATAAAATTAGACTTTCCACTTCTTCTAGCTAGTGAAAGTCACTAATCAACTGAAAATGAAATAAAATGATATAAACCAGGAAAATTAAAAGAGCAAGCATTAAAACCGACAACCATTTGCAAAATAAAGTAAAGAGAAAGATAGTGAAAGTAGAAATATTTAGTGAAAAGATGTTTTACCTTCCGTCGTAGAGGGTCACTTTGAGGACAATCTTCATGCATGAGAGTGTCGGGACGGCCATTCCAAGGTTTGGACTTTTCAATCGAGATTTCCTTAAGTAGAGCCTCAGCTTCGTTAATAAGCTGTTTGTATTTTCTGTCTTCGAGCAGTCTCGTTTCCGTTTCCGACAAGTATGTTCCCAACATCATTGGTAGATTTGTCGGAACTTTTCTTGCGGGTGGTTGAGGCTGCGGTGCAGGTCTAACTGGAAAGGATTTCTTTGATCTCTTTGATTTTGAGTTGTGTTGGAATTTCGGATGACTCTGACTTTGACTAAGGCTGACATTTGATTGGTAGCTTTGATGTATATACTCGGCTGAGCTTCTTGAGGAATTGCCGCTATAACCCTTGCTATGTCTGTATAACTCTTCCGGACTATATGGCAAAGACATATCGAATTCAAACTCACCACCGTTTCCATCTCCTTCATCACTCACGTAAACATCGT
The DNA here is from genome assembly GCA_034694085.1 of Pogonognathellus longicornis. Lineage (NCBI taxonomy): Eukaryota > Metazoa > Arthropoda > Collembola > Entomobryomorpha > Tomoceridae > Pogonognathellus > Pogonognathellus longicornis. The sequence continues at coordinate 9,972 of JAQFYB010005414.1, read as the reverse complement.
CATCATCAGAATCCACAGTTTCATAAATTCTCTCTTGAGGTGACATTGACATTGACCTTGCCGCGGCACTGGAACTCAAAGGAAATTTCAGTTCGTTGGGATTCGTCAAACTACCTTTTCTCGGGTATTTACTACAACTTTGATGATATCGTTGTGTAATTGCCTGCGGTGCCTCACTCAAACCGCTTTCACCAATGATAGCGCTGGTAGGAAGACCACTGCCACCACCACCGGAATTGTTGACAGAATAGCCATTGTGTGGATGTTGGAGATTGACCAAGTTTCTTTGAGGAATAACAGGAGAGGAGTAGTAATGATTTTGCTGTGGAACACTCGTAGCACAAAAACTATGACTTTGATTGAGTGGGACGTGTACAGATGAAGATGGAATGTTTCCATTTCCTGACCCATTATTTAGCTGACTGTTGTGAAATGGTGGGATTGGATGTTGCTGTTGTTGCTGCTGGCGATGTTCGTAGTCAAAATCACAACCTTGACTACCACTGCGATTTCGGTTTCGTTGAAGCGGATGTTGAGAATTCAAATTCGGACTAGCATTTACTTGATGGTTATGATTATTATTCGCCGAGAAAGAATTATTCCTCTGTGGAGGATGATGAGGAACTGGTGGGGCTGGTGAAAACGAGATCATCGGAGATCCACCAAGTCCATTGGGAATTCCCGGATGCGGGTAGGCATTTTGAGAATGATGAAGGGGGATGTTAATTCGCTTGGGGACATTTAATACGGGCGAGTTTTGATTTGACGATGTTATGTACTGATAGCGTGGATTACGTAAAATTGGCGAGGGGGATGCGAAAGGTGGAGCAACTCCGCTCCCAACACCACAACCTCCAGCGGAGAAAGAATGATGAGGAGGATGAGGTGATGAAATGGAATGACGGTGATTAATTAAAGGGGACGACGTTGAGACGACTGGACGATTTATGATTTGGGAATTGGGAGTAAAATTTGGAGAGCATGATGTATTGGTATTGTTAAGATGGTGGTGTTGGTTAACAAGGGGAACGTTGCCATTCCTTGAGATCACTAGAGGAGACTCACTGACGCCCGTGTGAAAGGAAGATGAAGCACCCGCAGAAGTAGAAGGAGCGTTGCCACCTCGGTTGAGTAAGTGGTTACCTCCAGTCACGACAAGACGATGTATCGGTGAATAGTTATTAAAACTAGGAGAATTAATACGCGTCGAGTTGTTTTGCAAACGCGGTGACTGAGTCTCGTAAGAACAATGACCTCCAGCTCCGAGAACAATTTTCGACGAAGGAGCTCCTGAAAGAATATCTCGGGCTAAATGTGTGTTTTGCTGCAGAACGATAATTTGACTTTGGTTAGAGACAACAGTTGAGGCTTGACAAGAAATAAGTTTAGCATTCCCGTTTACATTGCTGGATACCACCGCAGGGGACATGGTCGGGTTATTATAAAATGCAGAGGAAGTGAAAGGAATATCCGGAATACAGGCTGATGAATTACGTTGTTGATGTTGGTGTTGTTGACTGTGTTGACTGGACGGGACAGAAGGTTCTTTTAAGGACGAATTCTGATGTTGCATATTTGAATTCAGGATGGAGGAATCGTTATTTCTCATTTGGGAAGAAGGATGTAATGATGGGGGCCCAATTCCTATTCCTCCAGACGCTGAAGTGGATGTTGACATACATTGTACAGAACTGCCCGACGTTGAATTCGTATTTGAGTTATTTCCATTGTCAGCGGAAATGACATTTACTCCAGAATAGACATTGGGGCCTATGAAAGGGGAAAGTGAAGGAGGATTCGAGTTTCGATTCGAATTAGAGTGTGAACTACGACTGTGGTTGGTTGCTGAGGAGGATGTTGAAGAGAAGGATTGTTGTTGCTGCGATAGAACTTCTGCTTGACTCTGTGTTGATGATGACGATTGACTCTGAAGGGACAAAGCGGGTCCAGGAAGCCTTATTATATCAGTCTTGATCCCTTTATGTTGTTTGGAATTGCGAGAGTCTGAGGAGTCAGTGCCCGTCCCGCTGCGACGACGAAAGGAATTGGGTGTCGGTGTGAGGAAATAGCCATTTATGGCTGGACTCAATGGTTTCGTGTTCGATAAAGGATAATTTTCAATGTCAGCTAAAATCGGGGATCGGAGACCATCTGGCAAGTTATTATTATCCCTCGAAGCTCCTCGTCCACGCGACATTTTCACTTTTCCACTTCCCGGACTCGTTCTTTGTGACGAGCATGAGCCTTTCTTGAAGATTTTGCGAAGAAAGCCCAAAGCACCTCGGGCAATGGCGTGCGAAGAGTTTGTGTTGGTGACGGGAGGCTTAGAGGGATGCGGTGGTGGGGACGCATTGGTTATTCTGGAGTTGAAACACCTTGCGGTTTTGAGAGATGCGTCAGTTGGTGGGTGGCTAAGAATTACGTGATTAGCCATCATGTCGGATTGATTTAGAATTATGTCTGTGTCATAGGCGTACGCGTACGCTTCTGGAATCTCAGTTGCCATCTGAATGGGGATTTGTAGTGGGACTGACGGATAAGATGGGTAGCAGGTGGTGATGGTGGGTATGTTCATATTGTGATGATATGGACTGGGAATGGGAGGAGGAGCAGTTCCGCTCGCACTCTGCGGATGGTTATTGATATTTTGCGTGTAATGTCGATGGCTGATGTCAATAAAATCCAAATCTGTGGCACTGCTGTTGCTGTGACTCGTTGTGAGCACAATTCGGCCTCCCGTGTCCGGAGACGAGGGTGTGGGCGTCACTGTGTCATTGTCATTCTGGTCCGTTTCTATCTCATCCTCTCCGTCTTCGTCAGTATTTGCCCAGTCACTCAGAATGTCCGTTTCTTTGTCCACCATGTTGGGGTAACTGCTTTCGTCGTACTTCCCAACTAGCTCCGTGAAAGTCACACTTGTATTGTTCGTGGTATTGTCTTCGGATTTCGGTTCTGCCGAGCTTGAGTTCAGTCTAGGGTTGTTACTTATGCAAATGGGTGTACTTATCACGGACGAAGACGGTGTGGAAACAGCGTTGGGTTGAGAAGCGGTGCTGGAGGAGTGTTGATGTTGATGCTGATGCTGCGGAGTGAATGAGAGACCATTTTCATGTCCATGAGTGTTGGAAGTGCTATTTCCATTGCCACTGCCATTGGCACTACTTCCACTGACACTACACGGAGACCCATTCTCGTGGGAAATGATTGAATTTCTTGTAGATGTCGAGCCACTGAGAAGACATGAGGATTCCGTGGAATTTCGATTAGTTCCCGGCTCTAAAGTTCCTTTACCTGAGTCACTGGCGCTTGTCGATGTGGAAATACGATAAAGCATTTGTGAATCGTGATCTCCGCCAACTCCAACAAGAATCGTGTCTCCCTCTCCTCCGGCTCGTTTATTAATTTCACTGAATGCTGAACTTGTTTCACCCCCACTAACACCCGTATGATTAGCCGGGCTATCAGTTGATGACACACCGGCACCACTTGCACGTTTTGAGTTACTATGATCACTACTAACACCCGTAGCACTAACACTACCGCTCTCCGTGTCGGAATTGCCTGGTGTCGCACTAGTACTGACGCTGCAGCGCCCCTGTTCATTGCTATTATTATTATTTGCATGGGAATTGTTATCATTATGATGGCTTATGGTAATCCACGGGTTTGTCTTGATCCGAGTTCTCTCTCTCCTGGGCGAAGATAAAGAAAAAGAATTTTTGATTCCGACTACCAGACTGCTATTACAGTCGGCAATATTTGGGGAATCTGATCTTGTGGTTGCTGCTGCGGCGGAGGCTGCAGAAAGGGCGAGTGAGGTTCGTATACTTCGAGCTGTCACCGTAGATGATGAATTGGCTATTTGCGATCCGTCTGGCTCCTCCACGCTGTCTACAACCATTTTTTCCTGATTATTTTCTGCTAGTTGATGGCTACACATGGGCAAAGAGCTATTTATCAAAGATGAAGGTAAATGGGCACTGAACTCATCAATGCGATTTTTATTACTGCTTCCCGGATCTCCTTCCAACACGGGACGAGTACTCATTCCACTGATGACAATACTGGGCGCGATATTGGAAATTGTATTTGGGAGAAAATTATTTTCACTTTGATTAGACAATAAAGAGTGTGAGAGCTGGGATGAGAAGGAGGTGGCTGCACCGTTGTCACTCGTGTTTCTATCATCTTGAACAATGACAGGAACTTTGGGGTTTACATTTGAATTAGTGTCTTTTTTGGGAGCGAACAAGGAATGTTGTGAGTAGGTGTCTGTTGTTGATTGTGATTGGGATGCACTTTGGATTTGCAATGATGAGGATGACTCTCCTTTGGGACATGGAAGAACCGGGTTGTTGACAGGAGGCGGAGGCGAAATGCATTCATCCTGTTCCAACTCATTTTGAACGGAAAAGCTTTGAGATTGAGTTGGAGATGGAGTATTCTTATTTAAACGTTCACTTGACACAAGAGAACTGATGGTGTACGATGATTTAGGAGTCGATTTTCCAGAAAATTCGAATGAAAGAGCAGGATAAACACTTTTCGGAGAACAACCGTCCGTAGAAGAATATCCTGTGTCGGGCGACGACAGGTTATTACTGAATGACCCCAAGAGAATGCTGCTGCTATTGCTCACAGTCACTATGTTTCGATTCGGGAGAAGTTGCTGATCCGATGTCACTGCTGGATGATCCAAACCATTAATATCCTCTTCCTCTTCTTGCACTCTTTTTAAGATTTGGGTGGAAGAATTCAATTGCTCACTTCCTGGAGAGGAGAAATTCGCAGAGACAGTGTGGCTGGATGATGAGGAAGATGAGAAATCCGTAATGGATTCAAAATTAGGATTCTTGACCGGAGGACAGTCTCCTGAATCCAGATGAGAGAGACGGCTGTTGTTAGCTGCAGTTGGTGACGTGGAAGATAATGAGGAAGTCGTTGCCACGTTATTGCTATTTCCCGTTGTATTTATATTAGCAGTTGATGCTGTTACAGTGTTGGTTGAGTCCTTGGAAGATTTCTTCTGACTTTGGTGAGTCGTGGACTTGTGCCTAGGTCGACCTAAATGGGCTTCCATCCACGATTTTAATCTCACTCCAAACATCTTGATTTTCACCAACTGATTTACGAGGAGCTTCTAGCCCCTGGACTCCAATGGAGTCTACGATCACAACTCTAGGAGTAGCGGTAACGCATTCAGTCTCTTCCTCTCTCTCCTCAACAATTTGTAGCGACAGCTTGCTTCACACGTCAAAAAACTCCAATCTGAAATTTACAAAAAAATCCTCGTAAGCATTTTATTGCATCCAAGAAAGCTTACACTAGGTATACTATATACTATATTACATAACATCGTACAAAAATGTTGGTCTAACTTCATGTGTAGGTACAATGTAACTCTAATCATTAAGGCTCTGTACAAAACTGAAACAGTGTGTTATCATCCTCATTAATATGATAAAATATTCAATTTCCTGAATATTTTCTGCGAGAACCCATTAATGATTGGCAGGAAATGATATGGAAAACTTTCGTTACATTTACAGTTTACATTAGGATACGATGTTACTTACTGTAAGAAAAACGTTGCATCACGAAATACTCATAATATTTCGCCTTTTCCTTCCTGGTTTATAGTATGCCAAAAACACTTAAGAGTTTATATGAATTAGTGCTTCAACCTACAAACTCTCCTGTATAACATTGCTCTAAATAAGCATACTATACACTACTGGTAGGAATACCTACTCAAACAGTTTGCGAATTTTTATGCAACTTTTGCTTACGGAAGAACAATCTACTACTAAATGTTGAACAAGAATGATTGTAATGTTCGTAGTCATTACATGCACAATACATAGTACCTCCTGTACCATTATGTATCTGTATAGTACTAAGTTATAATAGGAAATGTAAATCATGGGCAGATACTGAGGTATTATTACTGCTACCTACATGGAAAGAGTTCCTCCTTACGCTGTCTATGTTGTGAAGACCATAATGTATCAAGATGCGTTACTTTTTGTTCGTGTGCATGCAATTTGACAACGAAAGTCATTACACACACTTTGATGAACAATGAATTGCACGTGGTTTTATGACTTTCTTTGTACGCTAATGTTCCACCTAGTGTATACAAACACTTTCATCTACTCTGAGACTGAAAAAATATTAAAAATGAGCGAAACGAGAAACATTAATAAGAATAACATCCTTCCTTTATAGTCAAATGAAAGGAAGACATCCATTGCGCCAGAGAACTTAATGGTCTCTCATTTGCTGCTTTCTGTGCAAAGTACACTCTGCATCTCTCATCTCATAATTTTAATTCATCTTTTTACTTTTTCTGTTCCCCCTCACTCGCCTTATGTACAATTTCTGAGTTCAAAAGGAAATTACACTTTCTTTATATGTATGTTCAAACAACATTTATAACTTGTAGGTAGCTTTTATACTACACTCTCAAAAAACACACGTTAAAATATATGTGCCTACGTGCCTTCAGTTCATGCATAGGTTGTAGGTACATATACAAATGCAGTGTACATGAAACAACATTGTAAATAAAAATGCTTGCATGTATTGGTGCAGACAGGCAGTCTGGTTGGACTAATACAGTTAGAATTGCCAGAGTAAAACGGGCGAAGGAAGGCAGAGAGAGTTAAGCTGCTGTTGTAGAATGTGTAACATAATAGTTTACGAGCTTAATGGTTAATGTTGTTTTGCTTTGCTCAGATTTTATAGTTTAGTTAGAGATCAGGAGAATTCTGAAGAGGTCTTTCTATCGCGGTTTTATATGTAGTGGGAGAATACATTACTGTGGAATTGAGTCAGAAAACAAGCATTCTTGTAGCACACAGTGTACTAGATCGCTCTTGTCAAGTTTAAGAGCGCCGTAGCAGTCGTGAAGAAATGTTTAAGGGAATGGAAATGGGAGCCAAGAGTCTATTGAGTTTTCTTTTGCAAGTCAATGGGAATTAAACAAGAAAGACGACGACAGTTACATAGGTATACATACAGTAGTGTACAGTATACTGCCTAAACTGAGTATAGGCATTCAGCATCTAGCAAACCTTCTCCAAGTGCAGCCAAGACACTCTAAACCCAAGGAGGAAATATACAACGTTGTTGGCCATAGAAATCTAACCAAATTGTATACTTTGTGTAATAAAAGCCACCTTGCTGCGGTCTATCTGTCCCTGTGTGTATAGGAAATAACGATACAATAAAGTCAACATCTCGTCTATATCCACTCCTATTATTACATGTGCAACGTACATAGTACGGCCTACAGACACATCTAAGTACTAAAGCCAGGAGCTGGGCAGAGTCACAGCGATTCTAAAGGTACTCTCCATGTTTTCCATTTAAGCCTTACGTAGATAGATACGTTGATAGGTTCATTCCTTCTCTATTGCATTGCCATTTCTATTGCTATTACTACTTTCTATCCATAATGCATTTCAGCTTTCAGTTAAAGCCTCTCTGTGCCTCCGTGCATCCTTCTGTGTACTTTACTTTTTTTCTAGTCAAAACAAAACTGCAGCATTATATTCTGAGTGGCTACCTCACTCTTGCCTTTATATCTATCTTTGTGTATGGTGATGGTGCTGGAGCTTACACAACTATGTACTGCAGAGTGCTGTTTGAGAGCGAAAGAAAATGCAGGCGTGTAAAGGAAGGGAACTTGGGATGTGTAAGTAAAGAAAAGGAGAATTAAGTCTTGTACAGTGAAAAAGTGGCAAGAGAGAAAGTGAAATTCTCGCAAAGAAAGCAAAGGGGATGTGGCTGTGTTGTGAGCGAATCTCGTGCTCATCTTATCGCTTCCTATTAGTTATAAAGCACATTAGAGCAAAGCAGTGTACATTAAGCAGTGTAGAATAGATGAGATGAGGGGAAATACAAAAAGCCTAGTCAAAACAAAAAAAAATCTTGGTTATTTTACTACTACAGTACTCTATCGATTGGCGGAATTGCCAGTTGGAGATAATAAAGCAATACACACAGTGCCCAGAGAGACTTATGTTTTGTATTGCATTAGGAGAAAGAGTGAGAGAGAGATTCTGGGAGTAGTAAGATGTTTTAGTCTGAATGATTGTAGACAGACAGATAGAGAAGTTGAGATCAGAAGACTTGCACCACGCAACGAGAAAAAATAGGAAATTGAGAAAGGCTGTTAAAGCACTGGACTGAGATTGAGCTGAGACACTCCAAGTCGTAAAATACAATTAAAAGACGAAAATCAAACAGCACGGCTAAAATGAAAGAAAGTACAGAACACTCCTTCGTTGTATCGAGAATGTAAGGATGGAACAGTGCAGATATCTTCCTGTATATGTACGTAGAATTCGATTCCTTTTCGATTGTGTGTGGATTTTGGATGTGAATGTCTTATTCGCTTGTTTCGTTCGGGTTTCCGTTTTTTCTCAATTTCTAAGCCTCTTTTGGCTTCCTTAAACTTGTATGGGGTATTAGACGAGGAGTTGGGATCGTCCAAGAAATAGACAAGACTTTTGGGCTTTCTCCGTGGGGGTTTAGGTTAGTTAGTGTCCTGTCTATTGTGGTTTGCTTAGTGAGGTTGAGGTTCCACTGCCTTCTATAATCTCTATACAGGGTCATCAGGATTCCCCACCTTTCCACTCAACAATTGAGAAACTCTTCTTCTGGATTTATTTATCTTACCTTGTATTCCTTTGTGTAGTTAGTAAAGCAGTAAACACCAAACAAAAATCCAATTTAGCCCAAGCAAAATGCAACACAATGTCTGTGCTCGGTAATTCCACGATGTGTAAGTGCACCATGATACCTAAGTATTGTATGTGCTAATGCCTTGCAGTATTACTCTTTCATACTCTTTGGACGTTTCATAGAACGTTCTGGTAAGTAAAAGAGAATTGCCTAAATGCAATATTTTCACTCCAATTTGGCTATCTACAAGAGATATAATTCCTGGACTTACAAAGACAAGTATGTCGGGTCCATTTTTGAAATCTTCCGGTCATTAAATTCAAAGACTATAGTCATGTTGCTGTGTTTTCTTATACTATGCATTTCCTATGCATTGCTCAGTTTTATATCACATTGATTCACATAATGTTTGTGCCCTTAGGCATGTATGTGTAATGTATTGTGCGGAGAGCATTAAGCCGTAAGCAATGTCATTAAATTATATTGTGTTACGTTACAAGATTTCAAGTTATTCGGTATATTCACCTTCAGTAGGTGTTTCTCAAGTGTAGCTTCTTGTACTGTCCTACATGGAAAGTTAAGGACACGGAAGAAAGTTCATTGAGCACGATTTCCTCACTTGACACTCTCCCTACTATTGTACTGCACAGTACATTGACTTTGTGGACAAAAAGGGAAAGAAAGAAAAGTCATGGTACTAATGTCAATATACCAGTGCCCTTTGCTTTGATAGCACTGACAACGCACATGTATTTTTTACACTGTTCACACTAGACTTGGACAGGAGTATAATAATAAAAGTAAAGAACATTGTGGTATGAATGAGAAAAGCGGAAAGGAAGGTAGGGACGAAAACGAAGTTTGGTTCGTATTATATCTATGGTTTAAATGCAGTATGGTTTATCATATGTTTTTGCCGATAAGATGGATACATTTGGAGAAGGAGACTAGCGAGTTAATTGCATGTCCACTAAAGGACACACAATAGGTCGTACTTTCTTTTCTTTACGCTAACCTAACCGGCTACTTTGGTCTTACCACGGGAAATAATGGTCGCCTCTCTTGTGTTCCGACTTGAATTACGATTGCTTTTATTGAGGGTGAAATACAAGCCTCCGTATCTCTAACTCCTAACCAAACCCAAACGAAGCGACCAAGGAAACCCATAGCATTACTTGAAGAGAATCCAAGTGCTGTTGTATTGGTAGGAGTATGTAGTAGAACTATTGCCTAATGGCTCATATAACGCAGTGTAAACCTCGTACATAGACGAAGGAAGGA
>JAQFYB010005413.1:0-14115 GCA_034694085.1 Pogonognathellus longicornis | reverse complement strand
TGTCTGACTCTGATTCTGACTCTGATTGAAACTAGAGACGAGGTTGGGTTTCCAAGCTAATTATTCACTTAAGAGGACGAAGAATACAAATTGATGGATTTATATTTTCAAACAGTCTCTTTCAAATGATGTTCTATAATGCGATGAGCTGAGTAACCTTAAAACTTTAAACAATAGTTGTAGTATGCACATAACATTTTTTGTCTAAGCACGATTACAATGTTCTCTTCAACCTATCTATACCCTTTGTTTTTACACAAAGTCATATATTGTATGACACCACACGCACACGTGTAAAATGTATGAGGCAATGAGAGTCACTCAATCACAATCGGCAACCAATGCATATTGAATTGACGAAGTTGATACGTATAAATATATCATCATCATAAATAGATGATTTGTTTCATCGTTTTGAGGATTTTTCTTTTTGAGGTACGACGAGTATCGTTTAGGTACGCGACAGGTATTTAGTAAACTTATTGCAGTTTGTATGTAGTATGTAGGTACACGTGTATTTAGGTACTTACAATTGGTTCAGAGTTCAGATACAATGTAGATAGTGTTTCAATTGACTTCATATATAATGTGTTTGACAGTGTCTAATTGTATTGCAGCACACTGCAGCGAATTGTGCATATTATTTTTTTAGTGCAATTTACTGTAAATTGATAATGAGGATTTGTTGTGTGTGTTAATTTCAACTTACACTCAAAGAGAATATCCCAACAACAGTACTAATAACAATGCCAATATTAATCACAAACCAATAATGCGTTTGAATGACACAATCACAACAAGGAGCAGCACACTGACAAAAGAAACAATTGCCTTTTGGTTTCTGTTTCTTGAAGAGTAAGGCAAAGCTGCCACTGCTACTTCGTGTACTTTTAGCTTTGTCCCCGCCGACCATATTCCTCCCTGTTCATTCTCTTGCTGTTGCTTCAAGAACGATTATTCTTTCTCACATTGTACAAGTATCATACGTACCAAAAAGGAGACACAATGCACACTTATTTTTCATGGAATTTCTGGGCGACGAGGTGAGACTAGTTAATTGATTTTTGCACACGATCACAACTTAACAAGGTTGAAACAATTATTTCAACTACACTTTGCTCTGGATCAATTCACAAACTATTTAGTTTTTTGAACTAGTGTTGATAACCGTATTTAGTCAACTTTGATATTCAGGTCGAAGAATTCACAATTTTTTGCTTTCACGTTAGACTTTATTTTGTGTACACCAATAAAAATACTTTCAGTCTAAATTTGTTGTAAGTAATGTATTCTCTTTAAAACGAATCAATAAACAAATCCTTCCGAGAAAGATCCATTATGGAAATCAGAAATGAGTTTTGAATCTGCGGATGATATTACACACACATTATGTATGTAATATGTCAGAGCATGTAGATAATAGAAAAGTAGCAAGTGTATGTAACTTGATAAATTAATTTTCTCGTAGATGCATGTAGGATTATCAGGGATGGAGAATAATTATTAACTGTACTTAAGCATTGTAATAATATTGGTAATACAATACAAAGAGTATCAGTGTGTATATTTAAGTAAGAACAAACATAATCCGAAGGTTAAAGATATGTACGTGTAGGCAACTGTATATGTCTAACACAAATTTGTTTGTATAGGTAATTTATCCGTGCAATGTTCATTTACTGACAGTAAGTAATATTTGATGGGACACAGGAGCAGTAGTTATTGTTAGTTAAACACAGAAAGAGGAATGAATGTTAAAGTCGCAAGTCACGGAAAGGAACTGCTGGAGAACTGACAAGAAAACATCAGAAGAAAGGACGAGAACGATGATATTGTTGACGTGACTCTGACTACCCCATGCACGGGTGGTTAATGTACATTACAGGCTGATGCTGCAAATGTGATTGCTAAACTACCTATACTCTTCAATATTAATCTTTTCAATTCTCCTCTATACTCCATACAATACAATACAGTACAAATTCTAACTCGGGATTCCTGTGTATCTGTCTCTGTCTGTGTACATTAAAGTATACAAAATACAAATACAGATATGTATACAATACACTTCAGCACATTGTGTATAAATGTAAATTACGTGTTACATATAAAATAAAGCCGGAGAAGTGTTCTTTTGTTGTTCTAGTAGTATATAAATAGCAGCAATGCTAGCACATTCTGTTGCTTGTAAATGTAAAATGTTTTAGTTGTATATAATATGTGTAAATATTATTGGTAGGAGCATCAACCATAGTTTTATGCATTATCGTATAAGCACAACTCAACCAACATTAGTAAAGTACGTGTACGCGTCTTATATAAATCCCCTCAGTTTGTGTGCACTCAAAATGTATTTTGCTGTGTGGACAGATTTTCTTTGTAGAGTATATTGGTATGTATTATGTGTGTATCTATTTAAGTGTATCCTTTATTAATGAATTCACACACTTAAATTGCGTGTAAGCTGTATTTGTAAAAGGTAATGTCGTTGGGTATTGTGTATGTATCTGTGTACACTCCTTTTAATACATGTTACATAGCACATAGATAGAATGGATCACTCGCTGAGTAAATGCAACGCTAGTGCTACACTATAAAATATTCTGTTTTGTGATGTACATTCAACTTGCAACAAAGTCAAGGTGCAATATTAGCAGAAGTAGTAGCTGTTGTAGCACCAGTGTCACGAAATAAGTAGAAGAAAAGAGATAACAAATAATGTTCTCCAGAAGAACAAGTAGAGGAGATATTGGTAATCTATCCAGTTCAACAACAACCAATTAAATCACCACTCCACAGTAATACACTGTGTACAGTACTATATATAGGAAATCTATTATAGTAAATGTCCTTTAGAAAAGTACATTTAGGTACTTATAATCTATTCGTATAGAAAATGACACAGACAGATACTGCACACTGTTCTTGAAGCATTAAGAAACACTGTTGCATGCAGCAATACAAGATTCTTCTACTGGATGTGAGTGAGTGAGGAGGATTTCATATGAGATTCTAATTCCACTATGAATTCATGTTTAAAAACAGTCAGGCAGTACGAAAAACACATACACCTTATATCCTGGCCAAGCTTTCATCAGCAAACATAAAATTTCCTTATATCAACTACTATATTATACCACACACAAGTAAACACTAAATCCTAAAGTGAGTGTATCTGTATAGGAATACCTACTAGTAATGTAGAGAGTAATGTAATTTGGTTACAGACAGACTTAGTTAAATACTTAAATAGCTATTCAATTATATTAACTAGTAAACTACTGCATAATATTATGTATGTCTAATACACACAAGTGAATTTGTACTCGCAATTTCTCTGATAGAATTCTAGGTGTGTTATATGTAGAACAAAATAAGATAACAGCTATATCTCATTCCATGAGACAATATAATAATATTATGGGGAATGAGTAGCAGAAATAATATTCTCAATCTACTAGTCTTAAGCACAATGAAAAAATCCAATTGGTTTATTATTATTCATTAGGGAACATCCCCGAGGCACATAAGGCATAAAACACTTTAATAGTCGTTTGGTGTATTTATTGTATGCACAGGACTGGAAAGATGTCGTATTTATGTACATTATACTCTCTACACACGAACATGTGTGCTTATTCTGCTTTTACAAGAGAATCTATAGCATATGATGCACATAGCAAAGCAAAGGTTATTTATTACGTGAATCGGATATATATTTAGAGTCAGAATGGGAAAAGTCTGTGTGCGACGACAATCAAATGAAGAGCAGCACAGCAACCCTGATGAATAATGTCATTCAAACTAATAAACCGATGTCAATGCAAAAGTCATTCAAAGCATAAAGTCCTTTTTCTAATACTAACTCACAACGTATACAACTCAGACAGAAGTCTTCTGCTTTGATTTAATGCGACTATCATCCAAAACGACATACATATTAGTATATTAGTCAAAATATAAGCTGCAACTATATAGCCATATCAGTCAGAATAGAATATCTACATAGTACATTCAGTGTGTTCGTTACAAACTACTTCGTAGTACATACTTAGCAGTAATAGTAGTATTAATTGACATCAAAGACCTCTTAAGAGATCTGATGCAGATTATTTTATTATTCACCCTTCTGGACCAAAGTGACACTGAACTGCTGTTTGTGAAAGAAGAGACTCAATTAATAACAAATCATATGTGTATATAGCTACCTACTTTCTTTTAACATCTTGAGACCCATAGGACCTATGGCATAAGATCACCAAACAAGATAAAAGTTATCAAGTAAATAAGTAATGGTATAATATTACATATCTATAGGTACTTACATACATATGATATCATTTATTTATGTACCCTATAAACCGATACAGAGATACACACTGGTGGAATATAGTACAAGTGTCATTATTATTGGGACAAATAAAAATGAGTAATTAATGTGCTTGATTATGCAAGAAAAGATTGTCTCAGTTTTCAGTTTTTGCTTTAAGATGCAATTAAAACTTTTAATGAACAATCTCTGACTTTTATTGATGTACAAAACTATCACAAATGAATTGCTTCATTATTGTGAAGCGAGTATTTTGTAAGGAAATTGCTTTGCTTGGGTCTGTTCAGTGTAAAGAACCAGTACACTGTACACAGACAGTTAAGACATAAATAATTTGGCAAAGCTGCAGTATTAAGTTACAGCGTGGAAAGTAGTATATTACACACACGATTTAATCATTAATCGTCATCGTACTGCCTGGTTGCTTTAAACATGTCCTTTGTGTACCAACAAACGGAAACACTTTATGGAAGTGTGTAGTAATAATTAAATTATTATGTGTTGTGTCTTGCTTGTGTGTATGAGACTGGAATTAGATTTGTACTGTAAGGTTACTAATGTCTTAAACCATTTAGTAATTAGAATTACGTTGCATGTAAATTGTTTTGAGTGTGTATTGTAAAGATGAATATATCTCGAGGTATAATTATAAAGGAAATGTAATTTCTTCGAGAAAAGATTTTCAATGTCACGCGAGAGAAAATAAGATCTGCACTGTGATTTTGTATGCAGTTTTAGAAGATGTTGATATATGAGCACAGTATAAATCGTAAGAACAAGAATGGCAACAGAGACAGAACACCACAGAGAAACTCAACAACCAACACGACTCTGAGACTCGACGTAAACTGAGTGACTGAAGGAAGAAAACTGTACCGGCACTTCAAATATACTCACAGGAAACCAACCAAGAGATGAGATTATTTTTTAGCAGCATTGGTTTGGTGGTGTGGTGTACTGAGCACTGGCGACGACGACGCATACAATTCCATGTGGTAAAACACGCTAGACTATCAACACCTACCTATGTAACAAGAGCTTAGCAATACAAATACATACAACAATCTTATTTCTCCGCAGATCTTCTTCATGCATCACTAACTAATATTTCGTGATTTAAATATCCTGGTTAGGTATAGGTACATTACATGGTATTGAATTTGTTATGTACAGATGGTAAATCAAGGTGTATAGAAAAAAGAACGGATCAAATCATTTCAGCGTGTGATAGTAACTTAGGTAAGTATAATAATATTGCGGTCTGTATTATTGTATGTATATTCTTAAGATTTCTTGCATAAAATTCCCAATATTATCAGAAAAGTCAAAAGCTATACACAAACTACGGATTCCAGAAAGGATTTACACTATACAATATTGGAAGCTTTGTAATGTATTAGGTAATGATTGCCATTGCGCATTGTAAAAAGGAATGATAAAAATTACTCCTTAAAAACAAACTCAAGTTCGATTTTCTATATACTCGTGTACTTCGTAAAAAAATAATGGAAAAACTAGAGTGAAGTCTGGAAAAACTACATTTATGACGCAGTGATAGCAGGATTCAATACATGACTGTTTTATTTATTGATTCAAAACATAGCAAGACAATTTCATCAATGTTTTTATACAGTAGCACTAAGTAAAAGAAAGATTCCGCCAATGATGCGTGAATCTATATTAGGCAGGTTACATTGTTTTACATAATAAAGATTATGTAATAATAAGCATCATCATTTTTAAATCTTTACTACAACATAACAGTAGGTACATGATGCAACAGTCTGATTTGCAAGTTATATTTACGATATATTATAGTATTTGTATCAGTATGTACAATATCTAATACCTACTACGAATTTTCTTTGAAAATTACATTTTAATTGCCGATTGGGGACTTGACTACGAAAAGACCTAGCGCCCAAGGTTGCTTCCACCGGCGGATCTTTCCATAACATCTTTCGCTTCGTTAATTTTGGCTGCAATGAATGGAGAACCCTCTCTATCAGGATGATTCAAAGTGATGATTCTTTTATGAGCTTCCTTAATGCGGGCTTTGCTTGCACTGGGGGAAATTCCAAGAATTAATGCAGCCTCTCTCTTTGACATTTTCGGTTCGAAGCCCCCTTTATAATATTTACTTGAGGATAACGCTGAATCAAGTGTCGGAAGTGTCTTCATCGCCTCATTCATTTTTTGAGCCATATTAGGCATTCTTCGAAACACGTAACGACCTGTAAATCCAAGCACGGCTAATCCAACCCCAGCGGCAACCATAGAACTTGCCATCTTCACAATTATCACAATTAATCTTCTTTTCGCGGATTTTTCTTGTAGCATAAATCGCAATAGACACTTTATTAATACGCTTCTCTCACTCACTCACGGCACAACAGGTATAGGAAGAAGAATACTATTTTATCTGTAAGCTAAAGCTAAGTCCTTGAAATGTTCGTTTTTTCTCTTAGGGTAATTTAATAACTACCGATTATTTGCAACAAAAAAACATACAGTTTTTGCACCAATTCTAGCTAATTCTATATTTGCATTAAGGCGAAAACCAATGTTCTTTTAAGATTATTTCTTTGTAGCAGTTGCAGCAGCAGCTCGTTCCTTAATTCTCTTGTTGAGCATAAAACGAAATCCGTCACAAGATGAAAAATTCTTTGAAGAATTTGCTTCACAGCAGTCCAACATCATTTCTATTGCTTGAGCGCAAGCATCTTGCTGGTAATTGTTTTTCTGGAGGCAGCCTTGGATCATACAAGCAAACTGCTGGCATTCGTCATACACATTGGGCATCGCATGCGAAAGGATCTGTAAAATAGTAATGAAAATAAATTATGGAAAATCTGCATAAGCGAAAAAATACAATAAAATACAGATTTAGACTTTACATGTAAAGTTAATTACCTATCTCTGTGGCAAAGATGCTGAAGATCGTAGCCAGGGGCGGGCTTAGGGACTTGTAGCACAGTAAGTTACGTAATAACAACATTAACGTCAACAATGCACGACACACCTTACGGGCTCATTTTCATTGCTTCAGTAGACAAGTCGTTTTTGAGTACATTTTTAACAAATCCAATTGTAAATACTTCTTGGGCTAACTTAAATCCATAAGCCCACTAATGGCTACGCCCAATTCGAGCGTCTTTACCAAACACATCTACTACAAGTTTAAGTTCATTATACTGCACACATGTATTAAAAGCCATGGCATAACTAATCAATCACGATGATTTTATCAATTGATAATGACTAATTTGGCAATTATAAGTAAATGGTTTACGATAAAGAGATTTACGTATATCAAAACAATTTTGTATTTTTCTAAATAGATGAATGCACTACATATAAGTGTAATAGATTGAATTTAAGTGGGCAAAGCCGATAGCGCTTGTTTATGCAAATGTTTTGATGCGATACTATTAGAATCTCAACAATGACATTCATATCATTGACTTCAAATCAAATGAGTCCCAACAACAAATAAAGATCCACTTATCACTCTAACGAATGTTATACAATATTCCCTACAGCCTATATACTAATCCACACGTTAAATATTTAAAGAGAAACTACGCAAACTTTTCATTTTACCTCATACCGCCTACACTATCAAATCAAAAAGCTGACTGCATTCATCCAACAATTTCCTGTGATTTCTGGAAATAACTACTTTCGATATAAATTCTTAGAATCCTGTCTAGCGAGCGAGAAGCTCGATGAATTCCTAGCATCAATTTAATTTTGCGATAGCTATTTTATATCACACCATGCAGCATGCACCTGTGATTATGGGCAATGACAAGCTCTGATTCAGATGTAGGCAAAAACAATTTATATGTTGACAGCAAAACACTGTAAGAATAATTTTATGTGATTCATACGTCATGGTGACTAGTAGAGCATCCTTTTCCAGTCCAACTCTAACCCGCTACTCGAACATTGCAACCCAACCCAGCCCTAAATATTATTCAATCTTTTATCTAACCTCCTAAAGCCCGACGTTTTTTTATGCAGCCCAACCTTGGCTCTTTTCATCTTGTTTTTTACTTACCCAACCCCATTGCCCTAAACCAATGGGGTTGGGCCAACCCTCCTAGGGTTACGTGTTGGGCTAGATCCTCTAGGGACTAGTAGTAAGTGGGTAACTAATAATATAAAATTATGCTCGTAAAGCAAGAATTATTAATCATCATTCATTATCAAAAGCAATAATGAAATATTAGATAAAATTGTATGGATTCCGATAATATTTTCATTTCTCAATGATTACATAGAGCTGCCCTATTTGGGTTGCCCTATGCAATACTTGCGGTATTTCATATTTAATAGTACATTCCTAATTAAATAAATTGCTCACTTTTAATCACTAATATTCTATGCCTTACAAATAATGAATAAGCGTTCTTAATGCTGGGGAATCATGAACGGGTATAAAACACATATTATGAGACATGATCCTACGGAATCATAAAACACAAAAGAAAGCAATTGAGAGATGGAAAGTGTAGGAAAGAGGCTTACATAGTCACAAACTGTAGAAGAAGACTGAAGAGAGGTAAATAGGTAAATAGACGTGGAAAATGGAAAAGCAGTTGTTCGTGTCACTTAAATTCACTATGTGTGTACAAATTGTGAAAAGCCATTATTATTATCATCTGACGGTGACAGATATAAAAGGATTACGCATGACATGTCATGAGCACTAAAAGTTATAAATAATAAAACACACATCCACAACTATGTAGGTAATAGGCATGTATTATCGAGTACTACATATAAAAGCAAATTAGGTATGCCATCGCTCAATTGTAAAAGCTATGACTATAAGTACCTACTCGTATGTGACATTGTGATAGTAGTATAGGATTCTATTCATTTTTGAACTATGGGTACTTTACTTTACTTACGCACGAAAAGGAAGAAAAGGAGAGGAAGCAGACAAACACTCACATCTCACATGAGTACCATAATTATTGTGCACAAAGAATTATCAGTCCATGTACAGTTCATTTATGTCACACAATTCACTGGAAATAGCTGGATTGTAATTCCCCAATTGAATTAAGTTTCATAAACAAAGTATAATCCTATCACAAGTCTTGCACATTAAAGTCCACAATAATAACACGTAATATTATGTACTTTTACTTGACTTATATACAGTCTGAGACGACACACACAGAGCCTATAATCTTTAATGTATAACAAAAAGTAAACTATGCCTTTTGAAGACATTAACCTAATACAACTTCATAGGAATACGATTAATAAAATGATATTGTATTTGTATATGCCATTGAGTCACTGCACCTCAACCTCATGCACTACTTTTTATACTCATTACATTGAACTCGACAGAAAGGCTAATTTAATTTATCCCTCTACTAACTCTTTATTCTACTCATATACTCACTTCACTGATACTGCTTCTTCTATTGACGTCAATACCATTTCTCGAGCAACAAGTCCTTCCGACGCTGGAGACGAATACACATACATTTCATACACTACTAGAACACTGAACTGATGTACTAAAAGTTCTTGTAAACTATCGAACAAGCCATGCAGTTACATACAAGGCGTATCTTTCTACACATAAACAAATATACACAACGCACACAATAATATTATGTATGTGCTAAACAGAACAAGTACTGACATTGTGTATCGTTTGAGCAACTCTTCTGTGATGCTGCTAGATGCTTGTTACTTACAAGTTAAAATTACATATGGGTTTTATGTACACAAGAGCTATTCAGGTAAAGGGGTAATCATTTTCAATCCCTAATATACGTCCATTAATAAGTCTCAACACTTCACATCTGCAAATACAAGCGTGTCACTCACGTCACTTAAAATCTAAACATAGTAATTTGTCACCCGCTGCATATCCATCATTTTTCCGTTTACTCTAAGTCTATTCATTATACAATTATAACAAGACAAGACACGACTTTTAGACACTAAATACAATAAACTCTTGTTAGATTAATATTACCAATATTCACACGTTAATAACACATGCTACGTGAATGAATTCTCATTGTTTCTTCATTTATATTCTATACTAGAGAAACAATAGTACTACCTATGTATTTTCTAGTTTAACGAGAAACTCTATATGTACATGTTGGTGTGTTGGGTGAATGTATATAGATGTAATGTATTTTCCACTAATAAATTTTTTGTATGATACTTGATACTTATTAAGGCATACTGCACTTGTCCCAAATTAAATTCAACCCAAGTTAATTGCTGGATGATACATTAACATTTTGCACATCATCAAATGAAAAATGGAGAATGATCTACTTTTCTTTTTATCGCTACGTACAAAAAAACAACAAGGATAGACAAACTTTTTAATTATTATCCGTAAAAAAGTCAACAGTTTGAGACATTTTTGAATAAGTTTCCAACATTCATCCTGCCATTTTGATTTATCAGGGAATAAAATAAAGCATCACACACAACACTTATGTCAAATAAACACAATGTTTCAGAGTTTCAATCGATCTTTTCTCACATTTCATCAGTTGTATGAATAAGGTCTCAGACTGGAATGGATATACAATTCAGATTCCAGGTATGTAAAGAAAAATGAAATCAAAGTGAAGGTGACACAGAACAGAGGTAAAATAAAGCAACTCCATGCGTTTCATATTCCATATATGTAATTATTTAGCAATATTCTGCCATACATCAACTTTCAACTATTCCATTGTAATTGTAATCGCTTTTGAACTCCCTGGATATGCTATAGACTCCCGATCCCGATTGACGTCAGAATTTATTCAATGTAAGCAAGTGCTACTAAAAGTATTTCGCTTTCACATCGTTCTAAGTAGTATAGAGAATTCCTAATGTCATGTGTAGACTCTTAGTGCTCGGATTGTAAATCTATAAATGCAGTATAGATTCTATGTAACATATTTTAACATATACAAGTATTGCACACTAATAAATAATAGCTATAATGTTCAGTTCACCAGTATTATTAAAATGATACATAGGTTAATTTAACAGGTATGTACAATGCGATATAGGTATACTCCTCATATTAACATCCCTGATATTTTCCTACTTGATATTTACTTTCCCAAAAGTATCAAGTTACATCAAAAGAATCTCTCATGTCTCTTTCGCTCTATCACACTTATTTAACACAAGGTTTACAATGAACATAACAAAAACCTTGCGTATCACCACAATATTAAAAGGAGCTTACAAAGGAAGACTTGTCTACTTATGTTGTAAAACAAGCACACATTTTATAAAGCCAACCGCATGTAATCCATTTTAACCAAGTGCAATTATTTGGAAAACTTACTTATGCTAATACTATGTAAGCCAAGTAAAATTATTCAAAAATTATTACTCAGTCAGACTCAGACTCCCAGTTGTCTGTGTGTATTAAAAGAGTATACTATAAAACACTTTTTATTAGGCCTACGGAACAATATTATAATGTTGTTGTGATGTAGATGTAAAGACCAATAAAAAAAGACAACGAATTTTTTATGCTGAGTTGAGTATGAACATAAAGATAATTACGACTACGTGCTAAAACATATTATTGTAGGCTCTATGTGTCAAACATTGAACTGTACCTCACTACACTAATACACTATAGTATAAATATTAACTATATGCCTAGTCTAAATTAACAATCACAGTATGTGGAATGTTTCTACTAAATATATCAAAACTATGGCACAAGTAACATTTTCGTCATACCTTGACTCGCAAATATAATACGTGATAATGATTAAAGAACAGCGCTTGTTGCTGGACCATACGAGCGTATTGACTGACGTTTTGTATTTTGCATTGCAAATTACAATGTTCAGAGCTTTTGCACAAAGCTTAGACAGCTTATGTGAATACGTTAAGTCCATAAGTAGAAAAAGTGTTTAGATGCTGTGCTTAACTCACATCGACTTGGACGTAAATCTAAATACCGGCAAGCACGTAATAACTAATAACAATGCATATATGAATTGGTATCTCACCGGCCGACCCGACCCGACCCACCGGCAATTGTATCGCACGGATGGACTCGATGACTCGACTTTTTTGCCCAACAGAATAATTGCGCAATAATTATGCAAGCTAATCTATCATATATTATCATGTACTATTTATATGAAAAATCTAAACTTTGGAAGGTTAGGGTTTATAAAAGTGCATGCATTTAGTTACTGTATATTGTGTATGGTTATTATTACACACAAAGAGATGTAACAAGTGCGAAATCTGTTAAACAGAGAAAGACTACGTGTGTGTAAATGCTGCATAAGTCTGGATGTCGATGTCTATGTCTCTTGCAAAATTATAGCTCTACACTACGGAACAGTGCTATATAAATGTGCTCACATTAGATTTATTGCTTAAACCATTTTAAAGAGTGAGTTATACAACAATTCTAATTTGGTATTCAAAGTTGTACCGTACATAGCCATAATCGGGATAATTTTTGTACAGAGTGCAGAGTTTTTGCCTTTGTTCATGTACATCTTCATACATAATAAAGTACTATGTACTACACTTTCAATTATTTAAAGCTGTTACTCATTCATGATATATTTATTAAATTAAGTACTTTCGCGTGCGTTGCTTTAATTATAGAATATAATCTGTCATACATTTAAAGTATATACTCAAATTAAAAATACTTTCAATTAAGCATGCATTATTATATTATGCTGAGCAACAGTGCTGAATAGTATCTACATACCTATAACACAAAAGTTTAAAAAAAACAAAGAAAGTAGTATTTATGCGTGTGGATTGTTACATGTAACAATGTTAAAGTCACAATGTCAAAGAACATTTTATTGGAGAACTGTTTTCTTTACACTCACAATCAGCTCCACAAATTAACTGTATATCAAATTCTGACAAATGGAATCAATGAACCATTATTATGTTCTTCTTATTATTCACGATGATAATTTTGTTCTCAAATGCAGTGACACTGAATGGTCCAAAAAAAAATTTCGCATATCAAGCTTTGTAAACCTATTCAACAAGTTGCATACGTCGATTATGATTAAATGACAACTTTATTACATGAATAGCTTCATATTGCAGGCAGACAATAGGTCTATAATTTTGTGGTGACCTCGATATGAGATTCAACTTTTTTTCTTTAGTTGGCCATTTCTATCAGGCAACTATGCATTTCCCCAGAAAATTATATTATTAGAGAACAAATTGAGAAAGCACGTGAAGAGTCTGAATACATAATAGATTCCGTTCCAGCGATGGTAAAAATACATAGAACCAATATCTCAATGGTCCTTCACACAAGATTACGTTTTCTATACTAATATCCCATTTATCCCATGACACAACTATACTCTCTCTCTCTCTCTCTCTCTCTCTCGACTCATTTCCTTTGTCCTTGCTGTGACTGACTGCCTTGTACGTCTGCGAATCTGTCTCGAATCGACTGTGTCGTCTGCCTATCGTCTGTGAAAATGTCAACTACTTTCTTTGTGAATTTCCGACTAGGTTATAATTTGTATTAGTAGGTATAAATATATTCATAATATACCTACTACTTTAATTTAAACATATCTCTCCATTTATTCTTAGCCTTTTACATAATGCTATGGTCTAAATGTCGCAATTTTAGAATATAAATAAATGGATTACTTTAAATCATACAAAATTATACTACAGCAGATTATAATAATCAGACATCGGACTTGCATGCATATGCAAGTTTTTATAGAGCGTATCTACAACCCAAAGCTTTAGGATATACA
>JAQFYB010005412.1:0-14115 GCA_034694085.1 Pogonognathellus longicornis | reverse complement strand
GCACAGCTGGCCTTCAACTTTATTATATTTTGCATTTACTCTTTTCCCGCGCGGAGCGCGGGCGCTGATCCACTAGTCGTCATATATTTTCACTACAATTACTAGCACTGGGTTAGCCAGGGGCCGTGGCGTATCCAGAGGGGGGGCTTTGGGCACGTGTACTACGTACCAAAGCCTCCCCTGTGGATACGCCACTGGCCAGGAGGCAATTCCCCAAGAAATCCGGAAAACAGGGTTTATTCCGAATTTGATGTATACATTTTACATTTATTTTGACACAAATTTGCCCAAAATTTTCGCATTTGTACTTTGTACCTCATGTTTGGATTTTGCCCACCCCCCAAAACGAATTCTGGATACGGCCTTGGTGGCATAGGTAGTTTTGCTCCTAAATATCATACGTGGCAGTAGAATATCTAGGAAAAATAAATATAGTAAGTTTTCCAGGAGATTTGTTCATAACAGAGGCGTATCCAGGTCATACATTGGGGGGGGGGACTTTAGCAAAACTTCAATATACGTCAATTTTTCTCGCACAGCTCGATAAAAATAGCAAATTTAGGTCAAAATGAATGGAAATTAAAACAAAATCGCGCGTAGCGCGACAAAATTAGCAAATTTGGCCCAAATTTTCAAAAATTTAGATCAAAATCATTGACAGTTGAAACAAAATCGCGCTTAGCGCGAATATTTCGATTTTTTGCATTTTTATAGCAAAATTAACCTATTTTTAGGATTCTGTGAGAAACCTGATTTTATCTAGTGTACGTATTTTATCAATATTGTGTTTCACACCAGGTGGACCATTTTGTGTTTTATCAATGTTTCACGCCGGGTGACCAGTTTTTCAAAAGAATTTACAAAAATGTAATCATTACAGACCTGGGAAAACTAATCATCTAATTTGTATTTAACGATAATAGTATTGGTAATATTTAATTTATATATACCTAATTCAAATATCTAATTTATATCTAATTCATATATTTAATTTATATATAATTGAAATATTTAATTGAAATATTTAATTCAAATATTTAATTCAAATATTTAATTCAAATATTTAATTCAAATATTTAATTGAAATATTTAATTCAAATATTTAATTGAAATATTTAATTCAAATATTTAATTGAAATATTTAATTGAAATATGTATAATTAAATAAAATGACTTTCCCATTAAATACAACTGACTGGAATAACAGGATACTTACTTTCTGTTTTCATCAGCCACAAAATCTTTTTTTAAATCAAAACTTGTCTGTCCAGGAAAATAGATTGTTTCATTGTTGAACGAGTACCCTAGGTCAAAATATTTTATATTTGTCTCCCCATTGCATTCTGACAGAAAGTTAAATAAATAGAATGATGGTAATATAAATCCCAAGGGTTTTGTAAAATGTCCATTAATTAACATGATTACTCGAAAAATAATTGCACAAGTCAAAATAATGTATGTGAAATTATTGTGGATAATATTGGCTGTGAAAAATGTTTGTAAATATTAATACCCTGTTACATGATATTGTGTATTAGTGTAGAAACACATTTGTTTTATGTTGTATGTGTTTCTACAATCTACGTTATCTTTATCTTGCAGTTGCATTCAAGCATCAAAATAGCTACGGTTATTCTACCGGCTCCTCCTACTTTCTTTGGATTATTCTCAAGGAGACCAGCTCATTCAAAATGTTAAGTACTCCCGGCTCCAAGCTCCTCCTACTTTCTTGAGAATAATCTAAAGAAAGTAGGAGGAGCCGGTAGAATAACCATAGCCTTTTTGATGCTTGGTTGCATTTAGCTTTCTCATATAAATGTGTGCGTGTGTTTAGGTAGTTTTTACCTTGAATAATAATACCTGGCACGAGAAGTTCGTTAGACAGATAAAATTGAAAGGAGATCGGACGATTTACATGGCACATTCGATTTCTGCTGATTTTTCTGAATTTTTTATATGATGGAGAGCTTGATTCAAGGAACTAGAATGAGTAGGGTAAGGATTCCCTAGGCCACTTAGTTTGGTTGCTGGAGTCGGTCAGAGTGTCACGAAACCCCAAGAAACCCCATATATTAATTGAGTAGAAGAAATGAAACATCCACGATTTGACTCCAGTGAGGAGTTGTAACGTAAGAGAAAATGATAGAGGGAAATATTGCTTACTTCTATCGTTCTATCTAAGGAGTAAACTGGTGTGGTACAACTTGTCAGATCAGAACGTAGAGGTCATGGAGGTCAATGACCTTATGACCCTACGAGTGTGCCCCACCATTTCTCACAACCACCCCTCAGATAAAAGTAAACAACATTTCTCTATCATTTTCTCTTACAACCCCTCCCTGGGGGCCAGATCCTAGAAGTTCCATTTCTCGTACTCAAAACATGGCCGGTTTTCGTGATATTTTGACCGACATTAGCGGCCAAACCAAGTGACCTAGGGAATTCTTTCCCCATTCATTCTAGTTCCTTGAATCAAGCTCTACAACATGTAAAAAATTCAGAAAAATCAGCAGAAGTTAGATGTGCCACGTAAATCGTCCGATCTCCTTATGTTACCCTGCCCTCCTGCATATTATATATAAATAACCGCACAATGCACTTTGTACACGCGGAAAGACAAATATCAGTCAGGTCAGTCACACCGAAGCGTGATTGGTCTGTCCGTGTAAATAGCAACAGAGTCGTAAACACTAATAAACCCTTGTAAACGATATAAAAATCTGGTTGAGGTACAGTAGCACAAGTTGTGTTCGTAGTGTTATTTTGGGGCAATTGCCCTCCTCCTGTATACGCCGTAGTGACCTCATTTTTATACTCCACTTTTGTTATATCCCCAGATATCATAGGTAAAGTTTGGACCAATTTCGTTCATCTGTTCTTGAGTTATCTTATCGTACACACTAGAAGATTTCTGTACATCTGTGACAGGGCTGAACAAAGCATAAACGTATGTTAGACTTTAGACTTAAATTGTAAAAAATTCTTAAAAAGTATTATGTGTTATATATGTGACTTATGTGACTCTTGGGGGAGAGCAGTGTTGATTTTATGTTAACTATTGATTCTAATTGTATTTGATTGGATGTCCTATGTTGTCACATTAATAAAGCCAAACATTAAACATTAAAGAAATAATAATGTTCAGCCCTACCTAGGTATAACTATAAGTTTCAAAGGCACTACGCGTCCGGGTTGTTCTATCTACTCTTATAGTCTACCAAGCCATTGCATATCAAAACTGTCCTCAGGTACTGAGGATGTTCCCTTGCCCGTGGACTATATTGGTCATCAATAGTTTCAATAGTCATCATGGACTACAATACATCTGACCATAGGCCATAGGCGCCCATGGACTACAAACTAAAATACATCTGCCCATGGGCGCCCATTGACTACAAAGTTACAAACTTTCCGTCATAGGTCGAGTTCGACAAAACAGTCCGATACAAGGGCTTATTCAGGGCCGTAACAACCATTTCCCGACTAGGAGGAAATTGTGCTGGCCCGCCCAGAGCTGTCATTTTAAAAATGGAATATGCCAAATATTTCAAATAATCATAAATTATTAGAATTAATGGTTCAGAATCTCTTATGAGTCGGCGTACATGTCGTAAACGCTTAAAAAGTCCATACTTTCAAAATTTTAAAAGCGGATATTATTGAGAGAATAATTTCAATTATGCTTGAATACCTTGCTAGGGGAGTTTAAGTAGCCTACTACCAAAATAAAAGTGTGTCAAGCAGAAGTACATACGTAAGCTGTGAATTGTGAATGATCAATGATATTAGGGCTGATCATTTCAATGACAAAGTGCCAAGACGGCGAGAACTCGCTTTTACTATAAAATATATTAATTAGCTTATTATTAAAACTTATTATTAACTAGCTTAGTGAGAATTTCGCCGAATTTTTTTTGTCTATTATATTATTATTATTTATTATGTACAAAATGAAGATTTCAAAAACACAAAGTGAATTGAAAAACTGGGTAACGAAAAATGAGCAGATTTTATTACTTGATGAGAATTGGAATGCCAATTTTTATTTTGTTAAATAGAGGTTTCCTTTCCAAAATAATTTGTACATACGGCGTATTTAAATAGTAAAATATCCATTGAGACCACGTTGTTCGTTGCGGTGCTGGATGACAACCTGTAAATAAATGCATGGAAATAAATTAATCTTTTTGTCCTGGCAAGTGCCTACACAAAAACAACTGTGGATGTATTCAAATGTAACGAACCTGAGTGATATGCATATTAGGAATTCCGCTGACGTATTCTTCTAATGTGGCAACAGGTCGATTTTCTGAAACGATTTGGCCTGAAGATTGTCTCACATTCGTGGGTTTAGTGTACGGTGCTCTGTCAAATGGGTACCCCATGGGTTTAGAGTCTGGGTATCTTCTGCCATGAACTCCGCAGTGAATATGAGCTGGGTTGCATTTTTCACTATCTTGCACATAATTTTCTTTTGGAGCACTTACATCATCTTGAACCACATCTTCTTGCCCATTTGTAACCATCACAAATAAATCAAACGCCATTCCATTTTCGGTTCCCTTGGGCAGCAGTAGATGATGTGGAAATCCACAATCACAAACTGTTCGTGTTTTACGACCTTGTTGCCTTTCTTGTCTTAATTCTTCGAAAGATTTTGGCCAATCGGCCGTAAGTGTAGAGTCAATTGATTTTCTTGTCAAACTGTTTCCTCCAGGAGGTACTGTGTAAGATATTCATTACAATTTTATTGTTTTTATTTTTAACTGACAGAAATATTTTTTACTCTGAAACATATTGTAGATAATTTTTCATTTTATTTCTGTTTCGATCTGCAATTTTCTCTTACCGATTGCTTGAAAAGAGTCCATTGCAAAGAAGAGTGTTCGTTGTTCGGACATAGTGTATCTTGCGTTTTGTCGGGCTGACTTAAAACGAGGAGCCATGAAAATTCTTACCGTAGCCAATGTAGATTGAGGACGAGTGTTTTCCTTTAAAATACAACGAGTAATAATTATTTTAAATAACTCCATTAAAATTGACCAATGACTGAAGAAATTGTAGTTAAGTTAGATATCAATTAATTACTATTTCAATTCGGTATGTAAATTCTTCGTGGTCCATGTGCTTGGCGCAAATATTGATATTTTCGGGACGAGTGGCGTTTCTAATATTAAAGTCAAGACCACCTCGTAAATTAAATCTGCGCATATTCCAGAACGTTTGCAGACGATTGGATGGTGCGCCATAACTTCTTCCTTGGTTTGAATCAGGGATTACATTTACGCTTGAAACCCTCAATCCTTCAAATGTCAGTGGAAGTTCTCCCTGCAACATTTTAAATTAATATAATTCATACCGCTTTTAAATGTCGACAGTCGACATGTACGTACAAATCATCTCATTTTGAATTGCTAAAATCTCCAAAAATATAAAAATCAAAACTAAAGTAGATATGAAAGTAATTGAAACACGGAAAATATTTTATACTTAAACAATTACGGATTAAAAATTGTTCAACTTACACCAATTGGAGCATACGGTATTAAGTGACTGAATTTGTAGGCTTGAAAGACAAAGTCAACATATTGATGCCAGCGGTAGAAGATGATATCTCTCACGGCTGTGGCAGCGTCCCCCATTACACCTTCAATGCCCTAAATACATCAAACCGGAAGAAAAGTTTAAGAAAATTCCAAAATTATCATAAATATTGAGAATGTAAATTTATTACAGCTCGAGTTCTTGTGTCCACATTGGCAATGATCCAATGAGCCTGATTGTGAAATCCATCCATTCCATAATGTCCTGGATCTACGGAGAAATTCGAAGCTTCTGATAATTCACCCAAAATATCAATATGGTCCACACCTCTAATGTCCACAAGTCGTCCTTCCTAAAAAAACGTAGATATCTTTTAAAAACTATAATATATCTTGAGGATGTTTACAAAACAATTTTATAGGGCAATACTTTCACGACACTTCCTTGTTGAATGGATTGCAAAACTCTGTCCCTACTAATTGTCATGTTCAATAGTTCGCCCAACAAAGTCGTATTCAGATTTTCCTGCACGAAAAAAGAAAAATGTATGTTAAGATGGATTTTTAATGTTGTAATTTCTTTGAATGTGTTTTAAAAATTATTTTGAGGTGCTTTACAGATAATCTTCTAAAGGGTCCTCTGGGTGCCCAAGGAAGTTGAGAAATTCCATCGACTAAATTAGGAGTGTATGCTTCTTCAAGGACAGTGTCTACTTGCATATCCAGCGGAGTTGGGGGCTCTAAACCATTAGAAAGGCGCTCAGCGGTGTATCTAGTAATGAGACAGTCATCCTCTTTTCATTAAAAACTTTAAAAACAATTTATGATGCAGTAGTGTAATTTTTAATAATGAACATTCATTATCATTACATGCAGTTTGTAAAATTGTACTTAAAAATCAATTAAAATTTGCATATTGTGTCATTTTAAAATACTTAGAATTTCTGTTTTCCATGTTCATACAAAACTTCATAAAAAAATACCTGGCCATTAATTCGTGATGGAAAAAGTAGAAAAATTCTCCTCTACGATCTATTCCATCAGTGCTGTTGAGGGGATAAAGTAAATGCCAATTCCAATGATGTGCATTTAGCTGAGTATCTTCACGAAAATACCAAAGTTGATTTTCGATTCCATTCACGGCTCCAAAGCGTTCATCAAGGAACACACATTCCTGTAATATTTTATAAATAATTTATGCCGCCCAATAGCTTTACTAGACACTAGAAGACGATATATTTACGTAGACTTATTATCATTATAACATCGTATTATTAGTATAAAGTGTAAGGTACTTTGCTTGATTGACTACAGTTCTAGCTGACCTTCCTCATTTTTTTCTTTTATTGAGAACAATTCTTGCACGTTTTAGTTGTTGCAAGCAAAAGAAAAATTGAGGAAGGTCAGCCAGAATTTTATATAACCTCAGCAGTAGTATTTTGTTGCAGAAGGACAGCTGGAAAGAAAGTGGTTGGAAATAATTCAATTGGATTCGGTCTGTCTATATCCAAACTGTCGGGTGTCCTTTTTAATTGGGCTGTGATGAATGAGGTGTACCACACTTTTGGATGGATATCAGGACTCTGCTTGAAATACTCCGAAAGACTCAGAACTCCATTCAAATCTGGCTGATCTGTAAATTCAAGTTTTTTTGTGTAAAAATTTTCAATGGACGGACAGCATTTTTGTTTGATT
Source organism: Pogonognathellus longicornis (assembly GCA_034694085.1). Lineage (NCBI taxonomy): Eukaryota > Metazoa > Arthropoda > Collembola > Entomobryomorpha > Tomoceridae > Pogonognathellus > Pogonognathellus longicornis. The sequence continues at coordinate 6,877 of JAQFYB010005412.1, read as the reverse complement.
ATTAAACTATTTGTTCAAGTACCTACCTATATTTGTTTGAGCAAAGAGTAAAAATTATATTGGCCCAATTCATGCTTGCGTTTCAAACTTACGAAGCGTATAGATACAAAATTGAAAGGGCGCGAAGTTTGATTTTATACACAATTTTCCCATACGAAGGATACGCAGCTCTGACGAGGTGTAAATATGAGAATTTGTGTAAGTTGTGTGATTGGCTCATTTGACTTCGCGCCTACGAAAACCGCCGAAAACCCGCCGACTTTTACAAAACTCTTTACGAAGCGTAAGTATACAACGCAAGCGTGAACTGGGCCATTATTTCATTTACCGATATTTGCGAAGGCACTTTTTCTTACTATATTTTTCACTCCGAATTTTCAATGCATATAATATGCACTTTTTAAGAGGTAAAATACATTTTCAGTATTTTGCAATTTGCAAATCGTATTTCGAAGAGCAAAAAAAGTCATAAAAAATAGGAAGAAGTGGCGTATTTGGGAGGATTAGGGGCCTGAAGTCCCCACAAATTTTTGGACTATACACTAGATAAAAACAGGTATTTTAAAAAATACCAAAAAAGAGGTTATTTTTGTCGTAAGTTGAAAAAATCTCGAAATTTGTATAAATGCATATATCTGGAAAAATTAACCCAACTGCCCATTTAGGCTGGATTGCATAGACGGAAGGTTTCCGTTTTACCCTTTTCTTGTGCAATAAGTTTCCAGAGTGAAAAATTTCTTTTTTGGCGAAAAAATACCTTTTAGGGATTTTGAGAAGGGGCAGTTGCCCGTTTGCCCTTCCTTATATGGCCTTGGTCTAACACATTTAATATTTTTCTTGCAGTAACAGTTATGATCAGGGCAGTTTAAATGACATACCGTTATAGAGTTGAGTAAGAGTCTGAATAGCCGTTCTATGGTTGGGATTGTAACTGGCAAAAAAAGAACCCCTTGGACATTTGTCTGAAATGGACGAAAGGTTATATCTTTCGAAACCAGCCGGAGTTGCAGCCGGTGCATCGTAAGGAGAAGTTGCAAAAACATTAAAATATCGATCGCTTAAAGAGCTTTGCTGTTGTTGTCTTTGTTGTCGCTGAGGTTGCTGCCTTTGTTGAAATTGGGGCTGCTGCTGCTGAAACTGTGGGCGAAATTGTGCTTGCTGTTGTGGCTGAAATTGTTGCTGAGATTGAAACTGGGGTTGTGGCTGCAACTGTTGTTGAGATTGAAACTGGGGTTGTCGCTGAAACTGTTGTTGAGGTTGAAATTGTTGCTGTTGAGGTTGAAATTGTTGCTGTTGAGGTTGAAATTGTTGCTGTTGAGGTTGAAATTGTTGCTGTTGAGATTGAAATTGTTGTTGTTGAGGTTGAAATTGTTGTTGTTGAAATTGGGGTTGTCGCTGAGACTGTTGTTGTTGAAACTGTGATTGTGGTTGAAACTGTTGTTGGCGAAACTGGCAATTTCCAGAATTGGCAAAATAAATTAAAAACACACTAATTATTCCGCGAACATGTAACATGTTCATTGATTTCATTTTGAAAATTTCAAAATAAAACTAAAGTTATTGAATTCACTGAAACCTAAAATGTATTTGTCGTAATACAAATTAAAAATAGAATCGTCCTGTAAAATTCGAATAATTCTTTTAGGATTATACCACACGGATTATTTCACAAAGGGCAGAGTCTGCGGCTGATGCTCCTTGCATCATCGACTCGGCAAATAATTATGTTAGCATTGTGTTTTCCACTTTCATGTAGCCTCTAGCTCTGTAAGGAAATTATATAGGTATAGGCATTGTTTTATAGCGTGTACGTGTATGTCTCTGTGTCACTAGGTGCAAAACAAAAAACTGCCTGCTTGCAATCGCATTCATCTGTAATCTGTATAGAACTACCTTGTGAGATAACTGTCTCTCTCTACGCCTTCGTTGTTGGAAATATAGCGCAAAAAATTAGAATGTAAGGAGTAGGATTATGAAGTCAGAAGATTAGAAATTAGAGACTCCACAAACCAAACCGGTTTACATTAAAACATTTATAATATGAATTTGAAAAGTGAACCACTGGTAAAACAAGCGTAATATGTGCGCAAATTATGACTATGGGTCAATAGCTTCAGCAAGTGATAGTAAAAGTACATGCTACTCCTCTTGTCCTGTACTAACAACTTTAGATTTTCCTAGAAACAACTAAAAGGAAAAGCGACAATTTATACATCTTCTCTCATCATATTACAACATGTACAAGACGGTTTTTTTGCATATAGTTTGCATTTTTCTGCAAAAGTCATCTTAAATGACGAATGGTTGCTGTCATATATTTGACTCCTTATTTCATAATTGTTATGACACAGCGTATATACTATGAAAAAATGTTAATATTTTGTGCATTATGTTATGTACAATATTTTTATATGAATAAAACGTAAACGTTCATTTAGCATGCATGCATACATTTCATTACCATATAATCTTATTAAGCGCAAATAAATGGTGAACATGCATGATTTATGAATCCAAATAATGAATAAATGCCAAATGCGTCTCAAGTCAAAAGTAAAATATATGCAATAGAACTTTAGTGAAAAGTAATAGTCTAATAGTTTTAGTAAAAAGATGTTAAATATTAAATCTTATTGAGAGCACTGGCAGCGGGCAAGGCCCCACCCCAACCGAAATTCGGGAAAAGAAATTATTTTACCAAAAAAGTACATAAAATCACAAAAAATGCTCTATGCGAGATTATTGTTGGTTTTTACGCAAATTTACTCAATTTATTTTTAAAAATGAGCTCATTTCTACCTCAGTCCCCCCTTCCTGGCTACACCTATGATTGAGAGTATTACGATTGTCAACGCTGTATAGGTATGCAATGTTGGAATAATCAAAGTAAAAAACCTCGAGCAAGAATGTGGGTTTGTTTTTATTCAAGTAAGTGATGAATTGCAGCGCAACGCTTCATTACCAAACTTTTGTGTAACAAATTCACTATCAAATGAACTACACCATATTATTATTTGTTATTAGTTCCACTTCAATCCAAACTTGTTGTGTTGTGTACTTGTTTGTGATGCAAAAACGAAGAGGCAGCTGTATAACCTTTATTACCCATCACCTTACTTGCACTTACTGAAACAGACTTGTCAAAACAAAAATAATTGCCAATGAAGGGGCATAATAATATTTTTCAACTTCAACTCTTATTGCTAGTACCTATTTTTAGGAATACAATGCAGCTGTTTTTTCATCACTGAACAACATGTTTAAAATTGGTCTGAGCATATAATCATGAGTGTATTGCACTTTGCACTGCTATGACACATTCATAGTCTGAATACTTACAACTACAACTTATACAATGAATAGAAAAGTAGTACCTAGTAAATGTGGTTCCTGTGATCCTGTATAGTATTTCTGTATTTGGTCAACTAATGGTATATAGTGCAATAATTATCTGTAGCTACTGGTTATCAAGGCTGTACACAGTATGATTTCAGAGGGTACAAAATGGATAAAAAACGACAAAAAAAAACCATTTTGGGCAAAAACTCGTAATATTTAGTGTAAATTTAAAAAACACGCGGAGGGCAATCGCTCCTTTCCCCACTCTCTATGTACGCCCTTTTGCTCATCATTATATTATCTTTGGTTAGCCTGCCAGTTTGAAAAACATATAAAGTAAAGCCTTGAAATAAAATTGGACTAAAATTACAATAAAAAGTATAACACACCTAGGTATGAGTGTTGAGCAAAATGTATTATAGATACCTATGTCATATCATATACCAGAAATGGTAGTAACACCAGTTGCCTGTAGGTACTTAGGTAGTACTCGGTAGTAGGTAGTATATGCACGAATAAGCAACGACAATAAGCATTGTACAATAGTTGTTTTGCTACCTACACATAATATATACAACATAGTGCTGCATAAAAGACAATTTACATACATGTAAATGGGATTATCGTGGATAAATGATATCATTTTGTTTTGCATGCTTCTACTATGTTGTCAAATACTAGTGTTCATGTACCATTATTGTAAATTCTATCGCTCTAAATTGTAATGAAATGTATCTAGGTATAATTATAGCACTCAAATACTATAGTACCAAATATTATTACGCTTGTTTAATTGTTTCTCTGACAAAAGAACGGAGGTGCTGAGATGGCTGCAACGGAATTCGCCTTCAGGCTGAAAATTAATTGTTTTGATGACTGCTACGATGCATGCCGTAAATTTTGAAATTGTTCCGACAGTGTGGATTATTTATTTGCACTCATTGCCAAATATCTCATATTCTCAATATAATAAAGCTCTTATACGAACAATGTAAGTAATTGTTTTCCCGCGTCGGTAACCAATTGGTTATAATTTCAATATTATGGTTAGTTTTTTTAAAGAAACACACAGCTGGAGTGAAGGGCCATTGATATTGATATGTACACTGTACACATGTTTATCCAATGTTTATAGACTTTGTTTGTTTATAGTTAATATTGATAAACATTGTGTTTATCAATATTTAAATTACAAAGTCCAAATTCGCAAAGCAATATATTGTGCTAATTCTGTGTTTCCATAATCCTCAATATATAAATGGGAATTCTGTAAGTAATTGTCGCTAACTGATCACCATACACACGTAGCCACACGGCGTGCACACGCAGGAAACAATATTTAAATCAACTTAGGTTGATGTGCCCTATATATGCTTTTGTAGCATCCATCCATATGGAGTGTACTTATTCTATAGCCTTTACATAATATTGTGAGTTTTACGGTAGTATAGCATTTTTATATTTATCATTCGCTATTGAATTGATTGAAAGTTGAAAGCTTCATTAACCAAATGAATGCATGCAAGGTGTGTTTATTCGCGTACCCAGGATCATAAGTTTGGGGTGTACAGTCAGTTTATGTGCAGAAATTAATTATTGGGAAAGCAAAATTCAAATATGGGGTACAATTGAGATAGCGTTTTGCAATTAGGTCAAAACCATCTTAAAATGCATCAAAATTGCGTGAAGCGCAAAATTTGTGTTTGTTGAAGTTTTATGGCAAAATGACCTATTTTTGAACAAACGCATTCTGAGGGTGCAAGTGGACCAACTGCACACCTGGGTATGCGCATGGGTATGTTGTTTTCTATACTGAACTCATTAAAATGTAAAGATTGTGTTGTTATGTCTTTTGGCTTGTATTTATTTTTCACGCCTATTTCTTTAATGTTTCTAAAAATCTTGTTTTTCCTTATAAAATAATAGTGATAATAGTAATAAAAATTGTTGTGAAATTGTTTTCAAAATTAAATTTTAAGAGCAAAAAAATCACAAACACTTGCGCAACATGGCAAATTGATGAATTTAAGGTTTTTGTAATTAGTTCAATTTTTTCGCGCTACGAATAATTTCATTTGTACCTCAAATTGGGATTGTTGATTGTGCACATCCCGAAAATGAATCCTAGATATGACCTTGATTTGGAAATATTATGTATAATAATGGTAACAACATCTCGATGTCTTTCGCACAACTTCTGGATCTCTTAGTCTTAATTTTTCGATCTTTTACCCACAACTCGATCTCTTAAATTCTCTTAGGCACAGTTTGCATACAACAATATATTATTTTTTGCATTGCGTGCATTTCTTAATGTGTGCTTCTGGCTCTGCCTGGCAGAAACGGCTGGGTACTAAAGGTTGAAGGTAGAAATGGGCATGTTTCGTGTTCAACATTTGTTCTCATCAACCTTGGTATACTTTATTTTATTATAATAGTATGTTGGTAATTATAAGAAATATTTGTAAATTAAAATTTGTCCTACTTTATGCATGATTCTATAACGTTTCGATTATTTTATTGGAGATTTTATTGCTTCATCTATTTATCGTGCGAAATGGGATTTTATTTATTCTCCATTGTTATTATTATCGACTACATTATTTACATTCTAATTGTGATATTGAGAATATAATGCATTTCCTCCTCAAATGATTTAATTTAGGTACCTTTAAAGGACTATTTATAATTTATGCAGGTATTGATGAAGATGACTACAGACATATTATTCCCATCATAGCTCATAGATCATAATTAACAGAATGTGTAATTATTTTAAATTTTTATACCTTACTAAATAGCAGTTCTGAAACTCCGTTGCTCGTGTGCATATTCTGTTATAGATACACGTAAATATTTACTAATTTTATTATGTATTTCATTGTCATTTGTTATTGTTTGAATGTATAGATATAGATTACTAATTTTAGTGTAGGTACTTATTTAGGGTATTAAATTTACAAACGGTATGCAGTTACGTTTGTTTACATAATTTGAAAATATGTGCGCTTCAATGATAATTGGTGAATAGGAGTCCTTCTTCCAAAAATAAGTTTTCTAAAAAATGTTTGTTTGGGTTTGTGTGGGGAAAATCTCTGAAATATAATTTCAGAGCTTTTAGCTTTTTTAGTGTGTATAATTTCCAAAGGAAGGAAGTAGCCCTTTATGCCCCCTTCTGTATACGGCCATGAAAAATAATACAACTTCCTATATTATATAGGCCATGTTAAGAGTAATAAATAAATGGAAAATAAAACTTTGACAATTTGTAATGGAATTGGTAGTAAGGTATACAAAGTAAATAAATTAATTTCTCTGCTTCTAATCTATATAACGAACTCATCAGTTTGAGTTGTCGAGAGTGAAAGTGTTCCTTCATTTTCGTTAGGCATTTTCTTTTCGTTTGTCGGTCATTGGCAGGTACTAGGTACTAGATAATCTGCTGCTGGAATCTCCTTGAAACATTAGCGCTACTCAGAATTAGAAATCTTGTCCATAACTCCTGTAGCAACTATAAGAGTAGACAATAAAGAAATTC
>JAQFYB010005411.1:0-14116 GCA_034694085.1 Pogonognathellus longicornis | reverse complement strand
GAATTCTCAGTGGTTGTGCTTCCAGAATGATCAACTTGACTTGGTCGGAAATTACCTGGACCTGGATCTTCGACTGTATTGATAAACTGTGGAGGTTCGAATTTGGTTTGCTGGAGATGTTGAGTGTGTCCAAATATATTTCCTCCATTATTCTGGTTGGCTTGATGCTGCAATTGAATTTGCGCTTGAGGTTGCTGGTGAAGTGGTTGAGGACGAGGTTGTTGTTGATAAAACGATGGAAAAACTAATGGAGCGGTACGAGGATCTTGTTGTGGCGCCGGGGGAACAATACTCTGGAAAAGATTTTGCGGAGATGGTCTTGGTCCTTGAAACAAATCTTCTTGAACATTTTGTCTTTGTTGATTGTTCAATTGTTGCTGATGTTGTTCTTGTTGCTGTCGGAGATATCTTTGCGTTTCTTGTTGACCTAAAGGAATATTAAATCCTCGAAGATCATACAAAGTCTGAGCAGCTGGTTGCAAGTCTTGAATCAACGACGCTCCTTTTCTCAACTGGGAATTTTGCGTGGGTGTTTGCTGTTGGAGTTGTTTAGCAAAAGCTGTTGGAGTCACCAAAGGATTATTATTTTGCGTAAAATGGGGTCTACTCATTTGCGTGGGATTCGGATGGGGAATATTATTGTGGTTTTGGTTATTTTGATGAGGAATATTGTTATGATTTGGTATATTACGAGGATTATTATGGGGATTATTATGATGATGCTGATTTTGATGAGGAATATTATGATTTTGATTGGGATGCATAGGCACATGAGGATAACCATGCGGATTGGGTCCACGTGGTGGTCTTCCCGGTCCATGATGTTGATGTGGATGAGGATGTTCGTGATGATTTTGGCGTGGGTGTGGAGGAGGTCGTGGTCCTCTTCTCGGAGGGTGACCATGTGGATGACGACGAGATGGTGGTGGGTGCGGTGGACCACGAGGAGGTCCTAAAGCATTTGTCGTTACAGGCAGCACAATTACGATAATTGCTAAAAGTACAACTACGCTAGTTCCAACCGTCCAATTTCTCGTCCACCAGCCTGTGAAATTCAAAAAAGTTCATACTCATTATATCTCTCGCTCATTTAATTAACAACAACAATACATGTAAACCTGCATGCAATACAAAAATATAACTGCACTACAGCTACCCCTTCCCCTTACCCTACAACTGCAATATTATATGCATCCTTACTTTTACAGAAAACGCTAAGATATTTTCATATAAAATATATAATAATATTATGATGCTCTGATGATGATGATGAAAAGTCAACATCATAATACTTCGTTAGTAATGATAATGACAATAATCATAAAAATGTTTTCATTCATCCTCTTTTATATCAACTTCGTTTAATCAAAGAATTAAAGCTTGACAGTTGTACTTAGCAATCCTCTAAAGAAAACTGATATCACACAGCTGCGCTTATTACAATTACAATGACCCATTCTTTAATAGTGCGGATGAAAAGTGCATTTCAGACATAATAGCTATTTATGTCGTCTCACTGTCTGTGTTTTCAACAACAACATATTGTAGGTACTACAAACTACAAACGGCACTTATAAAGCCATCATCAAACAAAGATAAAATGCTATATTTACGATTAGATAGCGTGAATTAGAGAATTTTTCAATGTCAGCTATTTCTAGAGAGGGAGAGAGAAGTTCTCTATTCTATTTCTAAGCAGAAATGTTTTAACAAATAAAATGGGCATGTAATTTAAGTATATAGCTGTATGTATGTGTAGTGCAGTCTTTAACAAATACACATACACAAGTACATGGATGATGGAAGTGGAAGTATAGCTTCTACCTATTAATTTTGTAAATGCATAACATTACAGAGAAAAGAAAGGGAAAGAGTTGTGTTTGTTGTGTTATTGTGTGTCGTAGTAACTTTTTATTCGTTCGTTGGACGATGGAAATGAACATAAGAGTGTAAGTGTAAGTGAAAAACTAGCTCTGAATAAATATCCCATTCAAATTCAAGCATAGTTACTAAGTACGTACATAAAAGCGTCTGTATGTTCATAGCTAAGTCATATTCCTTTGCAGCAATCTTTTAAAAGTGCATGCATCCTTTCATTTTTCACAAAATTAATAAAGAACGCTATTCCGTCCATTGTGCAAACATTTCATGCAGAGAATTTTTCCCGTTCGTTACGTTGTTTTGTTGTCTTGTCGTATACAAATGTATTGTGTGTAGGTATATGCAAATGTTTGCACTTTACCTTGCACTACTAGTACGAGTACGATTATAGTACGAGTAATATCTACAACATAAGTACTGCTAGTAGAACATGGGCATTTATTGTGTGTGCATAATCTGCATAGGTAGACATACAAGAATTACTAGTGTGTAGTATTCAAGTTTTAATACGACCATCATCATCCGCTTTGTAATACATACACACTGAATACAGAACCTGACAATAATATCAAATCAACGAGACTTTCATTTTGCATTCAATATTATTATTGTGATTATGTTTACTTAATTTCTAATCTAATATCGCTTTTATGAAGTAGGTATTGGCTTTGAGTGTTTGTTCATCTGTATTTCACTAAAAGCAAAGAATACAAATACAATCGACATTCCTTAATGCTACTATGTGTACATACATAATATGATTCCATGTCTCAATGCACTTGTATGCATCTATGGTTTGTGGTTACACACAAAGCACAATTATGCTCTGATATTGTTTTCCTACGACTTGCAAAGTGAAATAGGTACGTAGGAATAATATAGGTAGATGCATCATATGTGAATCATGTGAATGTGTACACAATTTTTAGAAAATCTCACAAAAACTCAAATAGAGTAACTAATGATTTCTGCAGAGTAGGATGAGAAAAGGGGAAGTGCCAAATAATTATTCAGGACAAGCTGCTACTATAAAGATCAATTCATCTACTTGTACTACGTATTAAATATTATACGAACAGATAACGAAAAATTAAAAGAAGTAGTACTTAAGTATAGGTAAATGAATGTTTCTATGCAATTGATGTTTAATCTCACAGAATTGACTGCGAAAAATATTTTTCATTGAAGATTTCAATTTCGACCTTAGTTGATAAGTAAACACTACAAATCTCTTTTATTAGTTTAGCCCTTTAGCTATTCTCATGCAATTTAAATACGTAATACAAATACAGAAAAAATGTGTAAAAATCCTACGAGTGTAACCCATAGATAGTGTGAGTGTTACAGTGCTACTACTTGGTATAGAGGTATCCTACTGTGTCATCAATCAATACATGATATATATAAAATACTAAAATCCCAATGTAAACTGTCACGTCGTTTTTCCTTCGTTTCCTTTCTCTTGCTGTACTTGACTTGGTTTTGGCATAGAAGATAACACAAGTATTACCACTATTTTCCTCATTGTTCTAGGTATATACACACGTACTTGTTGAAAGGCTAAAAAATCTTTAGACTACCTAGTCGTAGTAGTATAGTAGTATATAGGGATTCAAGAAAATACATACATCTGGATTCCACAAAAAATAAAGCTAGAGCAAGTTATAACTTTTATGGAGTACAGCAACCTTAAGTTTTTACTTGTACTTGTTGATTTTGATTCGTGCCACTAAACTCAACTACTTAACGTTGCATTGCTGCACATATAGAAGATACTTAATGTACAAAAGTACTGCACTCGCATAAAATATCGTTCTATTATGGTAGTTTTTACAATTTACAACTCATCTGTCTGTCATGTCCGTTTACCTTGCCAAACACAAGTACAAAATCATTCATTATTAACTTAAAGAGCGTTTGTGCTGATGTTGGCAGCTGCTTTTTAGCTTTACTTCACTTTACTATGTACTACCAAAAAGATTAGACTGAGAGAATGCTACAGAAACGGACTAAAGGTACTATACTGTTTACTGTGTATGTACAGTACACGTATAACTAAGCAAACTGTTCCGTATGATGATTGTTAAGTGTGAGTGAGTCTTGAGTTCACGGTCTCCTAGTTTTTGCCCAACTAACCCATAAAACCATCTAATATCCTTTTAAACTGTGCATAGCATTACACGCTAATAAGCCTTGCAACGCATTACATACCTTCATCTAACTTGGTATAGCACAGGCAACATTACAGCAGCACACCCCACAGACACAGAGATACAAAAATTCATGCAATTCCAACAGAAATGTTTAAAAAAAGCTCTAATAATAATCATAATATGTAGAGGTAGTGTATGACAAAGAAAGACGAAACCATAAAATCAACGATAATGTGTGTTCTAAAGGAAACCGCAGCCTTCAATAATCTTATAATATTTGTACTTGTAGCAATATAGTTCATTAAAGTCATTAATATGCTGAATCTGTACCAGAATCAGAATATTTATAGCTTTTACAATGTGTATACTTATACGAGTATGAGATTCTTTTTCGTTTGCCAACCAAGATACACAATCATCATATAAAATATACGATCCAAGATATACATGAACACTATCATTTTTTGTTCTTTAACCCTTATTACATACAAAGCTATAATATTTTTAAACCAAAACGCACATTTGTGTTACATTTGTATTATTGTAATGATGAGAGAATGAGAGAGGATATAATTTCATTGGGGTTTTCTTGTAGGATTTCCTACTTTTTCCAATTACATGCACTTACTCATCTCCTTTTGCACTTGTAACAATTACACACTCTACTAAACATCGACAGCAATGAATAAACTACAATATTGCTACACGCAGTAAATACTAAGAAAATACAGTACTGGATTTTCATGCAAGTTATTGTTAGATATTATTATACCTGATAGGATTATACTTGATAGGATAGACATTTGATTGATGGGATAGGATACAGGTATTGTTAAAGTAAAAATCAAAAAATTCGTTTAGCAAATATTAGGTAGCATCTTTTAATGGAAGTCATGTCTGGAGTTAAGTACCTACTTAATTACGTACAGGTAGTAGGATGTAGTTAATAGACTTGTTTTACTACAGCGATTTAATTGAACATGGTGATGGTCTGATGGTACCTACATGAATGAAAGAGTTTTTGCTTCCTACTTGCTCACATTTCATTCATACAACTTACAAAAACTTGAAATATTGTTACCAACTTGCTTACTTGCACTACATATGCCAGAATTTCGCGTTTTCGGTGTAGCTATGCGAAAAATTTACCTTAGACTGTTAGAACTTAATTCTTTTTGTTGTAAGTAAGTAGCAATGTAGCAAACTACCTTATAATCGTAATTCTAGGGTCATTGGTGGTCTTTAGTGATTTCTATCTTAATGAGAAATTCAATCAAGCGCATATCTTTATAAACTTTTTGCATTTTTTGTTAGACACAAAACCAGGTAGCTAGTATTCTAGTTAGCTATCTGTACATAAGGAATGGAATAAAATAAGTGCACACAATGAGCAGATGTTAATGTAGATATATTTTTGATTTACACGAATTTGTTTATATAAAAAGTAACTTTCAGAACTAAGTAACTAACCTACCTATGTGAAGATGTTTATTTTTGTACTTTAAAATGTCGTTATTCTATTTATTATTTTTATTTCCTTAATCTATGTATATAAGTGTAGATGATTCAAGGAAATTTTTCTTTTACTATGAAAACATTCAGAAAGTAACTGAAGGATTCTGAAAACAGGTTTCTCAATCAAATAAATTATTCTCCATTCTCTTATTTGTAAAGAATTAAAGAAAATTCAAGACGAGTATTTCTACAAGACTCTATTAATGTGAAGATCAAAAATTTCAAATTACTACAACATCGTCACCTTTCAACTAGGTATGTATGCTAATAATTGTTGACATTTTAAATATTCTACTACATACAACAAATGAAATGCATTATATCATGAATGTCAGGATTCCATTGAACTTGAGACAATATTATTCTGGTAATCTTTTTCCTGCTTAATGTATTTAGAATTATAATAATTCATCGTAAAGTAAAGTTGAACTACGAATTTGATAATACCAATAAATTTTCCCCCTAGCTAATGGTACATACATCAATGCAACGTTGAATTCGTTAACCCAATATTTTATTGGTTACTTTACACATGATCTTCATACATCATAATGTTGGTTACATACATGTACCTATCCAAGTTGGTTAAACGGTTTAACTAATACAGTAAAAATCAACAATAAAACTTCTTTACTAGTGATTGAACAACTTATCAAAAATGCAAATTATGAAACTAGTGCATGCATAGTGCTAAAATAGCAGATGCATTTATAAATGTAAATTGCAAAACAAATTCTATTTGAATGACAATATTGCGACGTGATCTGCTAATCAATTATTAATTATATTATTATTATCATCATATTTATACCAGAAGGAGCGAATTAACTAAAAAATATATTTGCATTAGCCTATCCCTACTAATAGTTAGCAACTGCCAAACAGAGATTATAGAACTAGAAACGAAAACGAAATTTAGTTAATTTAACGTTCATCTTTCACATAAGCCTCTTTGTGGCAGTTACTAATGACATTGACATGCAAAGCAGCTTTTTATCATTAGGAACAAGATATACTAAATAACAAAACAAGCTTTTATTATGATGTTCATAAAAAGTAGGTAATAAATGTCATACAAAACAAGAGAGCTAATATGAAACTTCATTTTTATCTTTTTTCCATCGAAACAAAAGAAAAAGGCTGACAGAGACATCAAAAACATCATCATCAAGTAATCACACTCACAAACTTACATACGAGTTACTTACAGGCTACTGTTTTCCTTCCACAAAGAAAACATACAGCCTAGTAATACATTCTCACAAAAAACACTCACTCACACACAATCTTCTTGCTTTGCTAAACATATTTCCACTACTATCTTTTGTGTATTATGCGTTTGTGTTTTCTGCATGACTTTCGTATAGTTGTACAGATACATACAATTACTAATGGTACCTATACGCATTTGCTGAAAAAAATTCGCTGTACAGCTACCATCATATTATAAGTAATTGAGTTGTATATGTAAATCAGTGTCTTTATCTCTTTCAACCCCCTTGTATAAACATAAAGAGAAAAAAACTAAAAATATTGTATACATATGTATAAGATGAATACCCATAATAAAGCAGTAGCTGCACCAACACCAAGTACTTACGGCCTAAGCCACTTAATTATTTCATTTCACAACTTACAACAACAATTGTACAAATTAGTACAGAAACGAAAAGAAAAACAACTTCTTAAATTGCACACGACACACAGACAGAGAGTTTCTTGGAATGAATCAAAGCCGAACTCAACCACAACCAAAGTGAAGTTGTGGAAAGATGCTAATTACAATTATATTATTCTGTTTTCGTGGTGTGGTCAGAGAATGCAGCTGTTGGGGTGTATATCGTAACTATTTAAGTATGTAGCTTCGATATTTTATATTTTATAAAAACACAGTGTATGTAGTTCGGTTGCAATTGCAGAAATTATTATTGAGTTATACTTGAGCTTTGTGCATGTACCTAGGTGTAAGTAGTGCTTAGTTCATCATACTTATATTATGCAGTTAAATAAAATAGACTTTCGTGTAGTGAAGCTGTAAGTTTTTCATTTTCGTTCATTTACACTGCAGATATAGTTGAGCTTATTAAGTTCACACATTCTTTTCATTAGATTAGAGGTTTAGCATTAATGTCTCGCAAGAGTAGGAGTGAGAAGAGCAATATCAACAGAGTATCATCATCGTCTCAATGAAATTAAATATTTGTATATAGCAGGTGTATGTAAAATCATTAAAATATAAGCAGAAGGCCAACAAAATATCGTGCACTAATATTGAAATGATTGTGTGTACACAGAACGCATAGTCATCAAAATAAAACTTGATTTCACTGTGTATTTTCTTTGGAATTCTTTTAATTTACTTTCGTACACGTGCTAAAACTATATTAGGTAGGATATATGTACCTAATACTACCTTATTGTATAGGTATTCTTGAAATGCTTTGTAATACATACAATTAATACCTTTCAGGAATGCAACCAGCTTTATGTTCTACAAAAGCAGCAATAACACAGTGAAGAAATGCCTGCTTGTAGAAAAATATACGTTACGATTCCTAGCTGAGTCTCCTTCCTTCGTGTCTTTTCAATAACACAATCACAACTTTATTATTCCTATTTAAATAAATTCCATAGAAAATTCTGCACACTTCTTGAAGATAATAGCAGCGTTGCTTCATCATAAGTCTTGCCAATTTAAATCTAGCCTAGATTTGCGGTGATACCTACCAAAACAACTTAGTTGCTATTTTATTTATGAGGGGCAATTGATATTACGTATGTGGTATGTAGTAGTACCTAATAATAATGCTAGCAAAATAATCTTAAACGAAATTGAGAACATTTATATACAAGCTTGTCCTGTAGTAAACAATCGTAAATTCATAAATGACAGAATTCAATTTAGGGCATTCAAATATTATAGACCTTTGTACCAGCCAACAACACAACTGAATTTCAATCAAGACTTTAAGTATACGTCCCATGTTAAATTAAAGACAGTTCTACCACGATTACCAAATTTGTACGTATGCTTTTAGATACGTGTGTTTTGTATAAAAGTGTTTCTATGTCTATGTATGTGCAGAAAGAGCTATAAGCAAAAGTGTTTGCAATAATATTCACTTAATAAAATAAGTTTGTATTGTATTGTTTCTTATGGAAAGTGAGAGGATTTTTTCTTCATCGTGAAATGAATAGCAATAACAATAACATTAAAGTGCGATTCATTCCCTCTCTAAGATACATACAGCTACAAGTGTACTGGTGTTTATGAAATTAATGAAATCGTGATGTGTGCATGACAAATTTAAGGACATAAAAGCATAACACCGTGATAAATTCACTTTTGCCCGATGGGCTCTAAGGCTCAATACACAACAGTCACACTCAAATGTATGCTGAATCCAAGCGCATGGTCATGTTCCAATCGTCCTAGTGCATTTGCACGCATATTTATTTAGACTATAAAATATATGAGTTATAGTGTTTTCAATTATCGTGATGAAGGTTCTAAAATTCATCTTGTAAAGCAACACAAGTTATCCATTTATTAAATAACATAACTAACATAATCTAACTAACTTAATCATAGCATAATGTCCTATGATTATTAAATGTTTCAAATGGAATATTCTCTGTATGTATTTATTAGATTTTAGATGCGAAAAAAAATTCTTCGTCAAGATTTTTACAAATACTTGGCTAAGTCAATTTTAATATTCACAATTGCTGAATTTAATTTAAACATTAAGTATGTGAGAATTTCTACACATTTTAATATGTATATTATTTATATTGTTTCTTTATGCAATCAGTTCTCAAAGTATCATTCAAAAAGTATCTGAAAATATTTACCAAGATAAATGTATTTACGTATCAACTTTGTGTTGAACGAATTTACAATTTTTGATCGCTGTGAACAAAGTCAACATTGCATTGTGGCAATCCTAAACATTCGAACTAAGTATCTGTATAAATATATTGAACTTCAATCAGAATATTGTTAGTAAGTAAAATACAAATTTGTAGGTCTGTAAAATTAGCAGCATTAATATTATAATATTTCAAGGCTATAGTTACCAGGTAGGTATATTATTGAATAGATTTTAGCATTTGAAGTTAGTAATGTACTTTAACGTGTATGCAGTGTAAAAAAATTGCAGCTAGAAATCTACAAAAGAGCAAAATGATAGAAACAGCATGCCTGCATGAGGTAGAAATTATTAGGTTAAGAATTAATATTCAAGGCACTTAAATTCATTAGTTCGAGAAAATATTTTGAAACTATAGGTATGTAATGTCTGTAGGTACTACCTAGGTATCGTATTGCAAGTATGAGTAATATTTTGGACTTTATTTGTGGTAGAGGTACAAGTTTCCGTTGTGTGTTAAGGATGACATGTCACATTATAATTTGCACTTATTACTAGAAGCTCCTAGTTAAGAGCGAATCGAATGAATGGAATAATTTATGCAAAGCTCCAACCACAAAGCCTAAAGAAAGAAGAAATTAGAAAAATGTGTAATCAAGAAAACAATTGGTAATCAGAAATTCATTTGAGGACATAGCACAGTAGTCGTAGTCAAAGTATCATAAAACATGTTAAGCATCAAACACCCTATGATTAATATTATGACTGTGATTATTGTGTGATTACTAGCCATCGACTACAATATATCCACACACAACAAACACACGTGTATACTCAACTAAACGAACTTTTCTTGTTGACTCTCAGTCTCTATCTCTCTGTGGCTTCTTTTTATTTATTGTTAGCACAGCCACTACTTAAATACAAAATTACACATTCCACCAAGCATTTGCTGACCATAAAGAAGACCATTGTAAGTCGGCAGCATCAATTCAATAAAAGCAGCTTGTGCTAACGTGACATGAAATACCTGACTTGTTTTCAGCTTCAAAACCAAACTGTAATTAACTACAAGCAGAAATCCTATACTGATATTATACATTTATACCTACACACATATTATTCACAACCGTTTTATCGTACACACTAATCGCTTCACATTATAAACGCTACTGTACCATAGGACATCAAAGTACACAGGTACTACTATTATTAAACACAAGTGTATAATAATAGTACCTACGTACAAAAATTAACCATGCTATACCATAACTATCCTACTGTGTGCAAAACTAAGAAAAATTATAGCTACCTAGTTAAGCATTACTGATATTACATTGCACAGTGTAATGTTTAAAACTTCTTTTACGGAAATGTTCTTCCGCTCGTTCCGTAATCCTGATAGTAAATATGCCAACTCGAGTTGCGACCATTAAACTATCACTATGTAAGCTACAAGGTGTATAAGACTCTACAAGTACCTACAAAATACGATTCTGTAGAAATTGCAACATGTACTTAGTATAATATAATATAGGTAAGTAAGTAAAGTACTGCCAACAACGACTATCCCATCACTTTTGCTTTTCTTCCACATAATTCACCTGTGTAGTTTAGTCGAGTCAACTGAGCTATAACTAAGATAAGTAATTACTCTACAAAATATATGCAGCCATATCCATCTTACACAAACACAGGCTCTGTATCACAAACACTGCAGTCATTTTGCTATTATAAGGATTTGCAAATTACTTTAGTCATACGTAAATGAGTTAAGTGTCCGATTGTAAGTTTATGTGCGTTATTTCGTTACGAGAGTACATTTACATGTACCATGTACTTTGTGCATGTGCACAACAGATATGCACAACAAAACAAAATAGTATTACAGTATGCATGTATACATAAATACACTATGTGCATATACAAGAGAATGAAAATGATTAGTTCATGAGAACCTTGTGAAGAAAGTTGAGTCGAGTCAAGTCAACTAGAAAGAAATAAGGAACTTCCGAACGAATCTCAATACGTGTGTATAAATGTAGCGTGAATGCGAGTAAACTACGTTTGTATTTAAGTTCAGTTTTATTTTACTCTCGCTGAAATTGACGAGAGAGTCTCTCTTTTCTGTAATATCATGCCGTGCCGTGCAACAAGTAACTACTTAAACTTGTCTCTAGGTATATTTAACGTGCAAAGCCAAGCTTAAAGCATATACCACAGTGTACAACACAGTTTGCAGATAGTTGATGTGCAGTTGTGTGCATAAATTTACTCGCTGTCTTATAGCTAGTATTTATTAGCGTCATAGACTATAAGATTACATTCATTTAGCATGTAGCTACCTACATGCTGTGTTGTTGTTGTGATTACATTTTCAGTGAAGCGAGCTCAGCAAAAACACAACAAGACAGAAAATTGCATTAAATATAATTACATGTACATACGTAATGTAATGCACACTCTCGTCGTCAAAGCAAAAAGAGGTTTATGACATTCCTTCCCTCCTAAGACTTTACTACTGTATTTAAATTTACAATTATTCTACCTCCTTATGCATTCATTCATTGTAATAAAGCACAGTTTTCCATGTAGGTATCCACATAGTCAACTAACATAAGGTAATACGTCTAGTACGAATGCTCTACATAAATACTGCTATGTAATAGTATTCTGTAAAAAGTGTAATTGTAGTTCAGTACAACATGTTGTGAGACTTTTCCTTAAGTTTACTTTGACTTTGCAAGTTATTATTACCATTTTATTAGATCGGCTCACTTAACTCGAGCTCTGTATAGGTATGTCAGTAACATTTTACACACTCACAATCAGTAGTATGAAAAATGTGAGTTCTCGGCTCTATGTAGGCATAGCCCTATTTAATATTGCTTAATTTCATTCCATTTTTTCAGAGATAATCAAACGAGAACGCCAAACTAGCGTTATAAAAGATATATTGTCATCTAAACAATACATGTACAGTCCCAGTCTCATATGGAATCCCAGGTGTGGAAAATTATTTAATAAAATACTCCTACAACTTCCATACGCAATTGTCGACACAACTCAACTGTTGATTTGCGCCAAGATACCCAACTTATAAGTCAAGATCACTTAAAACCAAATATAAATTACATAGAAAAAATGCTGCACTACTGCCAGTATTACATTTAGTACACCTTATCTACAAAGGTATAGAGATACTAGATAAATAAAAGGTACTAGGTATGTGGATACTTGTGTATTATACATAGGTACACAAGGCATGGAAGGGAATGGCGATTAACACAAATTCTTTATGAATGACTGTATACTGTATACAATTTGTATGTAACAAATGAAGTAGGTATTTGAGTAAAAATATTGGTGTTAGAAAAAAGTATACTGTTGTACAGGTATTTTCTTGGTGAGTTCCCAAATGCAATCCTTTTGGCAAGCGGTTTGACTTAGGGCAAATATAGGTTTGTCATTTCATTTGGGAGCAAACAACCCCGTGTTGTACATCATACTTATAATGTGAGTGTTGAGACTTAAGAAAAAAGTAATTCGAGCAATAAACTATACCATAGTGTCTCTACACACACTGTGTATAGAGATACTATGCATAAATAAATTACATTATGTATGTAAGTATTCCTATGAAGATACATTACGTGATTTACTCTCCACAGGTATGTAGTATGTCTCTGCCCGTAGAAACACTATGTATTATATTATAGAATCCTATACCATGTAGTCTGTGTTATTCTGTGTGTCTCTTTGGTTTTATCTGCATGTTAAATTATTACGTTATGTTATGTGATTTGATGTTACGCTTAGGTAATCTAACTTGGGCAAATCTCCACCTTTCCACAACACAACCTACGATATCACAGAGCCATTACCATATGTCAATCGCTTATCGTGACTTATATAGCATTACATTACAATTACGATATGTATTGTGTACCTATACGTCAAATCTACCAACTAACACATGCATGCAAATGAATAAGCAGTTTCTTTTACTTTACTTTGCACTCCTACTATATTTACTACTGCTTCACTACTATTTAAAGCTATGCAATACAAAAATACTTTACATACTATTATATACATGTAAAGCACTATTAAAGAAAGAATGAAAGAGAGACATATTATTGCTTGATAGTCGTTTGTAGTTTGTAGTGTCACATCACACATGCACACAGAGTCACAGCAACAAACAAACAGACATCAAAGTGTGGTATACATATAAAAAGTCAGAATACAATCAACTTGTTATAAATAAGTGTGTAATGTATCTGTAGTGTATAATATGACCAAAGAGCAGACCACACTGTGTTAGGATTGAAAAGACAGACAGAACAAGAATTTATTTAATGTTGAACTAATGCTAATGTAACTAACCTAGTATATCATTTAATGTCAATAGTTAGAGCGTTTATAGCTAAACTATTCCATGTTTTTTTTGGACGCACGAAAAAATCTGTATGTATTTATTGGTCATGCCCTATTATTATTATCACATGACACTACATTTATTTGTGTAAGTAAAAGGTCTAGTTGGATTAGTAGAGTAACTACTTAGTGCTTGTCTGAAATGAAAATTGTCATTCAGAACTCATTTGACATGAAAACGACTGCAAACCATTGTTTACATTTGGAGATGCAAGGCAAACACTATACACCATCAGAAAGTGCAATTCAATACAA
>JAQFYB010005410.1:0-14117 GCA_034694085.1 Pogonognathellus longicornis | reverse complement strand
ACTATGATAGTTTATGTAGGCTATAAGCATTGTCCACCTGTCCACCCACATCTAAATAGGTTCCGCGGTCTCTGTACGCCCTCATCTAATAGAATGTGTGTCAGTGAATATGACAATTCAATATTTATTCATGTGTGGCTGTACAGACAGGTTTACAGTTCACACGGCCCAATCGACAGCACTGGTGCTTTCCGTTGGGCAAAAATACAATTACGTCTTTGCCACATTACATAGCATCTTTAAATATTCAATAACAAAATGGAGTAATATATTTCGGGTTTAAGAGAATTTATTTTTGCCAAATTCGTTGCTCAACTGACAGACATTTCCATAAAATGTAAGAAGACACCCATAATGCGGAAATGTAGGGACGAGCACACGGCCAAGCGGACACAGTGTTTTCTGCCCATTTGCCTGAAACTTGGCTTCACTCAACCTGAGAAGCTGACTAAGTTTGTATAGAGATTCAAAGTTGAAAGTTACAAAGTCGTTTGATCTCCGGAAGTCACTGAATTATACGCCTTGGTTATAACTCTACTTTCTGTTCGTTTTACTTGAAAATTTGGTTAAAACATCAAACTTGACATATTGATCAAGTTTGAGTAGAAAACCAAAAACAATTAAGGACCCGTTGGACCTCCAAAAACCACTGACGTTAACATGGGGTCATACCTTTCTTTCTTTTTGCCGTGTTTGAAAGTTGGTCAAAACATGCCCAAACTAAGCTGGACACTCTGATTAAGCTTAGGTATGCAAAAAAGTAATCTAGGTTCATTCGATATCCAGAGGTTACTGAACTGAACCGTATTTAACTTTGTAAAATGCTCTTTTATAAGGTTAAGCCGTCGGGTAAATCTTTATGGTTCCATCTCAAACTTTATCACTATGTCGACCTTGCGTGATATTTGTACCAAATTTTAGGCAAATCGAACAGAAAGCAGCTACATATAAAAGCTAAAAGCTATATACAGCTTTTATAATGTTCAGTTCAGTGTCCTTGGTGGTCAAACTGCCTAGTAACTATTTTTGGTTCCCCAATCAAACTTGATCAACATGTTAACGAGGACGTTATTTATTTCCAAGATTCTTTTATAAAGCCTGAAATTACAGTTTCAAAATTTAATTGAGAACACATAAATAAGCAACTATCGTTAGAGTAGGCCCAGATGATTTTTGTAGACATTTTTCGGAAGGCCATTTCCTGGATAATTCGTGGAACCCCTAGCAAGTATAGCAATTGGCCTATTCACCTCTAATAAATATTTTAGTGTGTAAATAAAATACAATGGCTCATGCATCTTATTGGAGGCGAATGTGTGGACTCTCCACAACTACATGTAGCAAGAGGGGAACTACTGGGTCTACTATCACAAAATTAATCTATTTATTGTTTTTAGTATTTTTGAATTTATTGCTAATCTATTCGTAAAAAAGGTCATAAATATTTAAACTGTACAAGTTTAATCAAACAAAAACCACGGAGAACCCTGTGTTAAGTTCAGAAGCAAGTAATAAAGTACACGCAGTTTCAGCAAACCGAAAGAAATAGCTCCCCCCCCCCCACTTTAGTGCAAAACTGTCTGATAATTATTTGCGTGCACGAGAATTTTATGTACTTCATATTATTTTTGTCGAAAAATGCGGTTTTTGTATAGGCGTCTCCATTTTATAGTTATGCCAGTGATCCTACCCCAAATTTGGTTTCAGCGGGAGGTACACCACTCATATTATAATTAAAAAAGGCAATTGTCGCTTGTAGCGGATCCAACTGGCTGGCTAAAATGCATGAAATTCAGGAGAAGCGCAAAATACTTCGCTTGCTGTGGGTACATTAACCTCTTTTTTAGGAATTCAGTGGGTGGGACAACGAATTAATTTTTACAAATACTGACCATATATTAGTATTATTTATATCGACATAACATTCCAATGCGTAGTATGACTACATCCAATAAATAATAATACTATTTGTACTTGTCATTTCTAGACAGGAACTCAGAATTCGTATAACATAGTGTATTTGACCTTAATTATGGAGAAGACCCAACAGGATCATATTATAAAAAACATTGTGAAACTAGTCGATTGTACTAAGAATGAACAAGTTTGGTACAATCATTTGTTGGCGGATAATTTTATTTCTCCAAGCATGTTAGAGAGAATTGTAAGTATATTATTTATGTTCTACATGCATATATGAACAAGGCCGTACCGAGGGGGGAGGCTTAGGGGCTTAAGCCTCCCCCAGGATTTCTAAAGTTACACTAGATATTATTAGTATTTTTATTGAGCATTATTATATTATAGGCAATCAATCAATATATAAATACATATTTGTTTCTCACCACTACTTGTAACAAAAATCTTGAAAAATAGATTATTTTACTCAAAACAATTACTAAAAATTTCAAAAATTTTCGCGCTACGCACGAATTTCATAATTTTTGTCTTAATTTTTTCCCAAACTTGGTCAAATGTATCATAGAAAAATTTACAAATTGTTCATATTTCATATAGGTAATAATATTTTCCCATGAACTTCCAGCTAGCCTCCCCCAAAGAGAAATCCTGGGTACGGCCCTGTATATGAATGCTATAATTTTCTAATCTGCTTTGTCACTTAGTTACCTAGTACAAAAAGCTTTACAATATTGTTGCATGGGTCGTTTAATAATGATTATCAAATTGCCTTTTACAGACCAACACTGAGAAAGACAGAGATTCAAGGATTCGACAAATGTATTTAGAATGCAAAAAAACACCAGAATTTTATCTTCTGATTGAATCATTAAAAAACTCCCAAAATGACTATGCTGCAAATATTTTAAAAGAATTATTTGTTACATCCTCAACATCGTTGAATGCTTCAAAAAGCGGAAAAAATGGACTAAAATGGTTCAACATGGAGTACGCAACAAAGCATTACAAAGGAAGAGAGAAAGAGTTGAAAACAATTCACGATTACTGGTTAGAAAGCTGCAGGGACGATACATTGATATTTGTGGGTGTCACGGGACTGGGTGGCATTGGTAAAAGCGAATTAGCCAAGAAATACGCCTACAAATTTTACACCGAGGTTAAAGGCCACTGTATTTGGATGAATGCTGAGAATGGTCTTACATTCACTAATTCACTTCACAAACTAGCAAAAGAGTTCGGAATTTCGTTACAGGATTCACCTGGGAAAGAACGACCTGAAAAGTCATTAATAGCAGAAGCATTCCAGCGTCTTTCAAAGGATAAGTACCTTCTAGTCTTCGATAACCTAGAAAATTATGAAATGGATTTCTTGAAATATTTTGTGAACTTTGCTAAAAACATACCACCAAACAAATCAAAACCGTTCGTCATATTGACATCTAGGTATCAATTACTGAAACAAAACTTCGGAGTTTTGGCCAAACAAATCCAGTTAGATGTTCTGTCAACAACTAACGCAGTTTCGTTTTTTGAGGATGCTCTAAGCATTTCGGTTGAGAAGGTTGAAGTCCTTTCAGATTTGCAAACCTTATGCCAAGAGTTGGATCATTTTCCTTTGGCCATGCAACAAGCAGCGGCATACATCAACGAGATGCAGGAAATTTCTGATGCAGCTACAAAAATTAAAGAATATTTGAATATCTACAAAAGAGAATCAAAAAAATTATTAGAACACCCTCGAGCAAAATATGAAGACGGTGACAGTTTTTCGAAACCAACCTACTTGACATGGCAAGTGACACTGGATAAACTCTCGTTTACTCCAATAATCGGTTCAGTAGTTACATTGGCTTTAAATATCATTTCCTTCTTTCAACCGGAGAATATACCGGTCACTTTTTTAGAATCTATATTAGGACTAGCGGTTTCTGAATCAAGTAATGCAGAATCTATATTTTGCGAAGGAGGCCCCAGTATATTTGAAACTCTTCGTAATTACTCGATGTGTCAAATAAGCAAAATTAACAACAGGTATTGCGTTTCTGTTCACCGTCTTGTGCAAGCTGTGAGCCAAATAAAACTTAAAGAGGAACAGAAATGGGCCCAGACATTAAATATGCTAATCGGAATTTTAAATGACATTTTCCAAAACGCAGTAACATCTAACGAGATTCCTCATATTGTAAGTCTGCTAAAGTATACTGAAGAAGGCGATAGTATAAGTGTGGATCCAGAGAAATTATTTCAATTACTAGAAAAGGTGCAAAGCGAATACAAAAGCACAGGACTATACGAAGAAGGCAAAATATTCAGTCAATTTGCAATTCGACAGACTAAGTATGTATATGGAGAAGATGCACGTGAAACTTCGCAAATTATGTTACATTATGGAGAGATTTTATTTAAATGTGGGAGATACAATGAAGCTCAAAATGTATTAGACGAAGTTTATCAACAACAGTTAAAGCAGTATAACGTAGAATATTTAAGCAAAGAAATGGAGGATAAGGATATTCTTAATACAAAAAGCCTGACATCAAAAATTTTAAGAAAAAAAGGAAATTATGACGAGGCGCTCAAAATGTATTTGGAGGTTCTGGAAGTTAGACAGCGAGTTCTAGGAATTGACCACCCTAGTACAATAACTACAAAACACAGTATTGCAGGGACACATAGGAATAAAGGAAATTTGGACCAGGCACTTAAAATATACTTGGAGGTGCTGGAAGTTCGACAGCGAGTTCATGGAATTGACCAGCTAAGTTCAACCACTACAAAACACTGTATTGCAGTGATATATGAAAATAAAAGAAATTATGACGAGGCGCTTAAAATCTACTTGGAGGTGCTGGAAGTAAGGGAGCGAGTTCTTGGAATAGACCACCCTAATACAATAGATACAAGGCACAATATTGCAGGGACACATAATAGTAAAGGAGAATATGACAAGGCGCTTAAAATGTACTTGGAGGTGCTGGAAGTTCGAGAGCGAGTTCTTGGAATAGACCACCCTAGTACAACAACTACAAAGCACAATATTGCAGGGACACATGATAGTAAAGGAGAATATGACAAGGCGCTTAAAATGTACTTGGAGGTGCTGGAAGTTGAAGAGCGAGTTCTTGGAATAGACCACCCTAGTACAACAACTACAAAGCACAATATTGCAGGGACACATTATAGTAAAGGAGAATATGACAAGGCGCTTAAAATGTACTTGGAGGTGCTGGAAGTTCAAGAGCGAGTTCTTGGAATAGACCACCCTAGTACAACAACTACAAAGCACAATATTGCAGGGACACATAGGACTAAAGGAGAATATTACAAGGCGCTTGAAATGTTATTGAAGATGCTTGCTGCGCAGGGAGATCACCCAGATACATTAAGTACAAAGTAATTGCAGGTACACGTGATAGTAAAGGAAAAAAATGTGAAGTTCTTTAATATATTAAATGTTTTACACTTATGGTTAAACTGAAGGAGATATGACTGCACTCTCAAAGCTATGAATGTTTTATTTTTGTAATGGTTGATTTGATTTAATAATTGTTTTTAGAAATATTGGAAAGAAGTTTTACTAAAAATAACTACTCTCGCTAAAATCCATGAGGGATTGTTTTCTCTTGTATTCGGTTTGTGAAATCCACACGCAGATTTGACCTTTTATTCTTATTGTACATAATACTGTATTACTCTCCTAGAAATTTATAAATCTTATTTTTAATTAAAAGAGAAATAATTTAATTTGTGTAAAAATGACCATATTATCATAAGTGGTATAGTCGATTGAAAGTGGCAGCTCATAGAGAGACCATTGGTATTGGCGTATAACAATCCTTTGAGTTTTCACTCCCTATATATCAGAATATACCATACTAATTAACAAGCTCTTTCCATGTTCAAACCTCTAATAACATAATCACCTTTTTTGTCATTTGTAAGAGCTATAATAAAGAAATAAAATGATACAATTACAAAATATACTGTATAATGTCATTCCAAATCCCTATAAGAAAAATATTTTAAATTTACGTAGAATTGTGTCTTTACATGCGCATTGGCAACACATTTTATCAAAAAGTAGAACCTATTTTCAGGCTGTGCTTGGTATGCATGCTTGCAGTTAGAAGTGATTGACCGTTGAAAAATCCTTCTTGCCATACTGCATAAGGAAGAAATAAATTTTTTGTCCACAATTCCAGTTCCCGGACCCTTAAAGGTAAATCCACATGCCTGAATGAACGTCCGAGTGTAGACTGACGGGTATTTATCTTTATACATGAAAAACAAATTTCCCAAGTCTCCCATTTATGTTGTGATTGTTCCCCTATTAAATACAGATTATTATTACAAAAATTATATTCTATTATGTCAAACTGACGACATTTACACTTTTTATTACAAAGTTATCTTCAGGCCCAATTTTTATCTTTATGAGATTTTTCTAATCCTGAAGACCACATGCCCATTCAGACGTCACATTCTGAAAGGCCAATAATAACTTAAGGAATATTTTCTTTAACTCGATCTGCCTTGAATTCAGTCATATTTAACGCATCAAGTAACTTGTCCAAAATGTCATCCAAAATTTGCTGTCTGTAACTCATCAGGCATTAGGACAATAACTAAATTTCTAATGTGTTTTAAAAAAATTTCCATTTAGCTTAATGGCATGTCATTTTGAATAATTTAGTTTTACTCGTCGTTTAATATTTTTTTGGATTTTAATTATTATTATATTAGAGAAACAGCGTGAAATAAGTCTACACTGCAATAGGGGAAATAGATGGGCTGGATTAAACCTTAGTTATACTTGTCTCAATAAGGTAATATGTCATTTTGAAGTAAGCATTTATATATATCTTGTAGGGAATCATTTTGCAGGTTTAATTAGCAATGATACAATGTGGCTACGCAACAAGTTGTGCGCTTAACACTTAAGCTACCTTGGCGCGGACACGCTGTCCAGCTGAAATAATTTTTTCAGATGTGGTATAGAAAATACCCTCTAAATATTTTTTTAAAAAACTGAGATTTTTTGAAATAGGTCCGCTACGCTACTTTACATATTATAGCAAAAATTCAAAATATTTAGTCAAATGGTTTGCCCTACAGAATTTTTCAAACTTGACAAGTCCAAAATCTTGCCATGTAAAAGAGCCTAGACTTTAAATCATTTTAGTGCCGCGCCATTGTATTTGGGGCTAGTTGCTACACTTTTCCCTACACTTTTACATGGGGACAGTGCTACCTACCAACGGCCTCTTAAGTGTTAAAGCGTTTAGGCTGTATGTAATTTGAATAATTGATTTAGGAGATAAAGGCAATATTTACTTGAAAGTTAGAAAAGAAATGAAAACTCACTTAAAAATACTTTGCACCATATCGCTTTAAGAACAAATAAATTTATTGCTCATTAAATGCGTAAAACGTTTCTCTACAAGATATGTATAGTGGTTTATTTCAAAATGACCTTTTTGAGGCAGGTCTAACCCAAGGCTGTATCTAGTGGCAGGGCAATAGGACACGTTCCCCCCTCCCGAAATTTCAAAACAGAGGTTATACAGGGCCAAAAGGTGTCCTAAATCACGAAATTTTTCAAGCTAGGCTCAAGTTTTATACTTTTTAAGTTAAATTTGGCTCAATTTATATTAGCTTTAGATGAAACGTAGGTTTGGAAACCCTTTTTTCTTTAGTAGTTTTTGAACGACCAAGGCCTCCAGACCACGGGCTAAAAGCAGCGGAAATGTTTCCTTGTATTATGAAATTGTGTCTTATCCATATTCAATATGAACATAATTTCCAAACAATGTTAGCACTAGAAACATACTTTAAGAATATTTTTAACTAAAAATATTATTTTGCAAATAAAATATTATTTTGTAATAAAAATAAGCTTCCTTAAAAATTTATATCGCATTCGATAGCGGTAGTGATCAGCCCCTGCTATGATTAACTTTTTACTAATTAATCGTTTCCATAGTTTGATATTTACTAAAGAAGCGAATGGTTTTGAAGCAGTACAAATATTTAATTTAAGTTTAAAGAATTTTTTTATTGCACTTTAATTGCACAACCAGTCAATTTGCAATCGCATTTGTATATACTTTAGGATAAACTGCAGTGATTTTTACCTGACATTCAGTATGTAATACTTAAAAATCAAAGATTATCTGGCTAAAAATATCGCAATCATATATCGTTATACCATTTGTAAACATTGATGATTAATATAAAATTATATTTTTTTTGTATGCAATAGCCATGGTTGATGGTTAAAAAATGGTGTGAAAAGTTTTTCAAGTTCAATTTTTTTATATCTCTCAGGATTAATAACATTTATTTTCAATGCAATTTTTGATTTGCGATTTAGAACATGGAAAAAGAGGATAAGTCATATTCCTAACAGGTGAATAGTCAGAGGGGGTTCACAGTGTGCACGTGCACCCCCCAGAATGGATTTAATATATACAAAATTGGATATTTTTCATCAAATATTGTATTAAATAAAGCTGGAAATGTTTTTACGCTAACGTCAAATTTGATGCATTTTAATTTGGTCACGTTCGAATTTTGCCCTACCAGACATGCGCGTAGCCAAGGGGGGTGCACAGGGTGCACGTTCTCCCCCAGAATTATTTATTATGGTCATAAAAATGCAATAAATCGGACAAATTTTTGAGCTGCACTCGAATATCATGCATTTTACTTTGGTTTTAACCTAAATTGACTTAAATTTTTATTTTTATGCATGATTTTAAATACATTTGTACTTCATTTTGAAATTTTGGCTTTCCCAAGATATGGTTTTCGGTAAAGAATTTTGCTGTGCACCCCCCAGGTTATAATCCTGGATGCGCGCCTGCTACCAGATATACATTTTTGTAAATAACCTTGCTGTGCACCGTCCAGTTTTCACTCCTGGCTACGCGTCTGAAACGTATAGTAATATCCATAAATGACATCTTCATAAACTCATACTAAAACACTTATAGTAATATGATTTATTTACGATTTAAAACGTAAATATTACCATGCAGGGTTTGCCTTCCCATTGGGGAAAATGATATTTTGCAACGTAATAATGATAAATTTACACCAACTTTATACAGTAACTGTTTTACTTTATTTTCACACATTCAATTAACTATTTTGCTAACTTCAAATTTACTTTACAAAACAAATTCAATAATTTCCAAAAATGTCCGAATAGTCCACATAATATATTTTCCCCGCTTTTCCAAATTTTCCAGTGGGTGGCAAAAAATTTGCTTGTATCAGTAAATCTCAAACGATGTAACCAGGGTTATCATTTTTAAGAATGTATTTTCTTGTGAAGGCAATTTGGATAAATGAGGTAAAATACATAATATTTCAAAATATTAGGTAAAAATTCATAAAAATTTATAAAGTTAAACTATATTGACGATCCTTACCTTTGAAAATTTGAAATAATGTATTTCGTCATTATAATATGAGTTGTAATACATCTAACTATTTTAAGGAGTACCTGAATAATGCATTCTACTTTTTTCATTATTATTGTGATTGTTAATAATAAGTAATCAAATTTTATACATTTATTTTTAATTATTAAAATACAATTATTAGTATTCATATTTTTCATAAGAAATGGGGTTTTATGTTTTCAATTCAATGTATAAAATTTTTCCGTAATTGAGCTTGCATATATGACGTCTGCAATTTTGGACCTTTTAAGATCCCCCTCCCCCTTTTGTCTGCAAAGTTATGAAATCCTGGACCACCGACGCCACACTATAATTTCCACCCCCAGTATTAATTTAATTCAAGATTGTAAATGAATTAAATGCATTTTATTTTGATATATTTATCATATACTAATAGAAAAACTGAATACTATTCAGCACGATAAATGTCGCGCCAATAAATATGTGCAAATTTTCATCCCGAATTTGAGATATCAAAAAGATAATGCGTTCAAATTTCGTATGAGAATTTATATAGAATGAAAATTTGCAGTCAAGAATAGAGACAATTCACCTACTCCTGATTGCCATTGGAGCTTTGTGAATATAGAAGTAGCAAGGGTTTAGTTTCAAACCGAGCAAAATCCTAAGATAAGTAACCTATGTGCTAATTATTGCACAAGGGTACGAAAAAATTCAGCTTAAATTCAGTTGAAAATCAACATAAAATACATGAAATTGGCGCACCTTGTAAACATTTTGCAATGTTGTATACTTTTACCATAAAATAACTTGCAGTCGTCATTAAATCTATCACCCCTCTCGTCTGCTTTTCCGATGTTTTTTATATAACCCTCACCCCTAAAATGCAGATGTTATATATGCACGGCCCCTTATTACCATTGCTGTCAAGACGAACATGCAATTGATTTATTAAGTAGTGTCAACTACTTTATAGAAAGGGTATTCCATTCTGTCTGTTTGTCTGTCTGTCCGTCTGTTGTGTACAAAAACCTACTGCAGTCTCCTAGCAAAACAGTAGTAGTTAGGAGAGTAGTATGTTATCTACTACTATAGTATATTATTATGTTAGTATAGTATCTAGTAGCAATGGCGTAGCCAGGGAGGGTCAAGGGAGCACATGCCCTCACGAAAGAAAAGTCATAAAATCAGCAAAACCCACAGTCTAGTAACTAGTACTATAGTATATGGTAGTATAGTATCTAGTTGTAATGGCGTAGCCAGTGGGGGTCCAAGGGGCACACGCCCCCGTGAAAGAAAAGTCATAAAATCAACAAAACCCACAGTATGGTATCCAGTACTATAGCAAATGGTAGTATAGTATCTAGTAGCACTGGCGTATCAAGAGTGGGTGAATGGGGCACATGCCCCCACGAAAGAAAAGTCATAAAATCAAAAAAACATGGTAGTATAGTACATAGTAGCACTGGCGTAGCCAGAGGGGGTCAAGGGGGCAATTGCCCCCAAGTCATAATATTAACAAAAGCGGCAACAAAACTAGTTTTTAGTTGGTTTTGAGTACTGAATTCTTTAAAAATAGTGACATATTTCAAAATTTTCAATCTGCGTTTTTTAAATTTATTAATAAAACTAGTAGTATGATATAGTGTCTTGACACTACTTTATTACATCTATTTGTAATAGTTTATTCTATAACATATAAGTTTGACAACGTAGTGTGAGAATTTTTGTTCAACATGTTCAACATGTATGAGTATGTATATATCTAGTGCACTTCTGTGTACACGGTCCGATAATATTTTTGGGACAACTAAATGTAAATACTTGCTGGTAGGTGCAAGGTGCATAGCAGCTTTCCGTTGTGGCAGTGGTGGAGAAGAATTTCTCATGGACTTGATGCGCACGATAAACATTTTCTCATAATATACTCTGTAAACTTAAAACATAATCTCATACGAAAACGAATTGTGACTGTGTGATTTTGATGGAGCAACAAAGGGGAATGATTATTCTCCATAATATGTAGTAATAAGTTATGACGCTGAAGTAAATACTTAAATTAATAAACAACAATTTTACAGTGCGTGTCTAAAAAGTATTCTCAGCTTAAAACTTTCAAATGCACCAACTATAACCATTAATAATTGCTCAAAAATCAAAAACTTCTACCATTCAAATCCTTAAATTTCTTAATTGAAAATGTGATGATATTTTTTCCTATAATTTTCACAAAATTGTTTCCTAACTTGTAACAAATTAACAGCCCTGCCAATTACAACAAACAAGTGTTACCATTAAATCCGCATTTGATATGGTCTTTCAAAAGTAGGAGAACATTTTGAATTTGAATGAAATAATCAAGGTTTCTAGAAGTAGCTAGGGTGACAGTGTAACAAACTCGCTTTAGAAGGTTATGTCATGCTTAAAAATCTGGATTATTTGCATCCACCGACCGACCATTTTTAAACCGTGAAAAACGGTGCAAAAGTGTGTGCAAACAATCCAGATTTATAAGCATGACATAACCTTCTAAAGCGAGTTTGTTACACAGTCACCCTAGCTACTTCTAGAAACCTTGGAAATAATATAACTTTAACTTGATAATATGTGTGCGAGAATAGCAATTATGACCACATAGGTTATTAGCTTTTTGTTACTATAAAAAAGAGGAGAAAATTTATGATTTTTTAAAAATAAAACAAAAAAATTACGTCTGCGGGAAGTATTTTTAAAAATTCAGCGAAAATTTTAGTTTACATACAAAAGGTGGGAGAATTAAACCTTTGATCGCTCCTCACGCCGAATCCTGAATATCCTATGTGGCTATTTTTCCTAGGGAAACACACATAATGTCTAAATATAATTTTTTCGTTAAAAAACAAATGGCAAAAGAAAAAATACGTTTGACCATGAAAAAGTATGATTTACATACTAAATAATGATTTTACCTTGAAAAAGATATTTCCGCACTTTAAAAAATTATCCTTAAAATCTTATAGTAAATTGCATTTAATTGTTTTAATATTTTCAAACCAAATTTAGAATATTTTGTAGGCAAGTATTACTTTCGCGATTTGTGCATTTGAGTTCATTATATAGATTTCGGCTATGTACGTTATTTATAATAGAGTCCATTTTCCTTTAAGTTGCAACGCACTGTATATATCATTGTGTCAGATCACTCGATAATAATATTTTCCATTCATCCAACAACACAGTAACAAGCATCGTCATTTAGTATTCATTATTATGAACTCGCTGTTGTTTGGCTTCTTCCACCACCACATTATCATACCACCTTCCTCTCTAATGTCTCACGCCGAATACAAATATTACAAACCAACAATACTACGTGTATATTCCACACTTCTTGTTGCTTTCAGAAGGAGCTTTTAGAAGAGCTGTGCAATTTACCTTTTTAAATTTTAGGTATAGCATTTTCTAAGTAGGAGAAGCTCATATATTATAGGCACCTGTATGAAATTAGTAGTCAAATCAAAGCATTGCACGTTGTACTCTCTTCCTTTGGAGTCCATGCATGCAATGCAATGCAAGTCCACACAATACAATATGTAATATGTGGTCGTCCTTCATTTCTTATTGTTAGTGCCATTATTCTGGCAGAAAGTTGTCTGGTGAGATTGTAATTGTAAACGTTAACTTGCATGGGCATCCGTCTATACATGGCATAATATTAACTTTATGGGAATTTATTACGCTATAT
Organism: Pogonognathellus longicornis; assembly: GCA_034694085.1. Classification (NCBI taxonomy): domain Eukaryota; kingdom Metazoa; phylum Arthropoda; class Collembola; order Entomobryomorpha; family Tomoceridae; genus Pogonognathellus; species Pogonognathellus longicornis. The sequence goes on along the minus strand of JAQFYB010005410.1, from coordinate 1,043 downwards.
TGTATAAAACTCTACATGTTACGATTTTGTATGTATATTGTTGTCTTTGTACACATTTGCTGATACAATTCTTATTTACTTACAGCAACTCAAATAATACTCAAATAAATAAATATAATATTATACAATACCCATATCGTGTGTATAATATATTTGTAAATATTATAAGGACACAGAAATAATTTGCCTGTTTCAGTTTTGAGTCATTTGAGTTCATTATCAGTAAAAAATAGATATATCTGTACTTTTACATGTATAGACAAATACTTACAATATGACAGTATATTCCGACTGTGTGCTTTGATTTATTATTATTATTATAAAACATGTCATCGATGTTATGGAGAATATAACATTGATGGTATGGAATGCGCATGGAGACTGTAACATTATTATAACAATAAAAAACACGAGGAAAAGTGTTAGCAGAGTCTTATATACATGTACACATGTACATAAATTATGTATATACATTTGATTGTTCAATTCCTTGGCCCATCTTTCCTCTTTGCACAATTCGTACATGTGTATGGAGTTGATATTAATAATAGCCAATAAATAATATATCATCATTTCATTTCATTTTTATCGTATCGTCTCACACTATCAAACTGTTGGCCGTGTACATGTACATCAGCGTTTCGCACCACCACGTCATAAACTCTCATGTGAACTAGACCAACAAAAAACAATTCTGCAGAGCAGCACAGCAACAGCAACATAGCGTATTTCAGGTTATGTTGATATTCATACAAAAAATTACTTGTGCGCTTATCATACCACATTCTATTGTACACTTTAACGTATAGACAACACATACCTACATAGATTTATACATCCAATACGCACTACTCTATGTCTTGTGCTGATTTAGGTATTTGTGTGCACTTTGCATTGCAGATACTCGTGTGTAAGTGTATTGTGTATTTATGTATGTATTGTATTGTATGGACACACTACTACTGTATTGTATATATACCGTACTTCCTCTAATTTTAGCCTCCCCTTCTAATATTAGCCCCCCCCCCCTCTGTTTATATCCC
>JAQFYB010005409.1:0-14118 GCA_034694085.1 Pogonognathellus longicornis | reverse complement strand
TGCTTACAATGAGTATGCCTTTCAGATACAATTGATTTCAAATTAATAGAAAAATCGAATTCCTGACCTTAACTATTAGGTTGAGAACCCGTCCTATATATTTGAATTGAGTTCAGTTATACCCCGAAACTACCGAGCCCAGATAGGCGAGATGCGAGACGGCCCAACTATGTTTGAGCTTTAGGGTTTGACAACAAACAAAACGATACAATCCTGGCCAGAATAACCAGAATTTGAATCTTGTGTTGTGATTCAGAGCACAAGACGTAATTCAGCTCATTAGTTGTACATGCAATTTACATATATACTACAACATGTATTTTATCAAAAAGTACACGTTTTGGGGTATGCAGAATATTATTTACGATTGAATTATTGCATAAATAACGGCTTACACTCGCAGGTGGGTCCATCAGGTACTGCCTCAGCATACTCAGAAAAATAACCTAGTAATAATCGTTGAAGAAAACAATTTATCTTAATTGGACATTAGATTTTTTACTCGTAAATTATTTTATTTACTTACTTAGACCATACGGAGAGTTGAAGCATTCAGGTAAAGCAACAATTTTTGCTCCCTTTTCAGCTGCTTCCTTGACTAATTTAGCACAACGAGTCAAATTGTCACTTTTACTTGCAGAAACAGCCAGCTGAACTAGAGCTAGTTTAAAACCTAAGAATTAAAAAATACACGGGAGTTAGTTGATGGTTGATAGACCAATTCCATTAATTACTGCTACACAAGATTGACTCTAATATTATGTTTGCATTACTACATTAAACATTATAGCTTTTTAAAAATACATATACATTAAATAATTTAATGAAATGTATCTTCTTACTTGTCATCGTTAGAGTCAATATAGTTCAAGCTCAAAATGTTTCGTCTTGTAAGTTTTTGATAGCGTAGAATCAACAAACTATAAGCTATGATTTCTTTCCACATAAACTGTAAAGCTGGAATATGGAATAATAGAACAATTTAACAAATGAAAATAAACCTTTCAGATCAATCATTGAAAGTCAACATTGAAAGTCAACATTTTTCCAACATGTTGCTATAAAATTTGTAAAAAGTAATAGAAGGTAAATCTCCCAGCCAAAGCAGACTGCTTATTCATGAAAATTAGTGCCATGACCAGTTGTTTCAGCTACTGCACCAAAATTTTAGATGTTAGATAGTGAATTTGTTATTTCGTTTTATTTTAACATAGCGCTTGTTAGCGCAGTAAATGTCAATGTCTAGTATTATATGGCATTAGTTATTGCTGAAATTGCTGATACTGTTACTGTTACATATTCTTGTATCCGTTAAGTGGCAAATTCGAGTAAAAAGATTACAGATGAGAGAATTTGAATACTGAATTCTAAAGTTTATGCTAACTACCATTATATTATCTTCATAGAAAAAGATGTATTCACAAATGTTTGAGAAGTAGACGTTACATTTAAATTGGATTGAGTTAATATTGCTGCAGACAGAACAGTAGTAGAATCAAAATTGCAAAACCTTTTATCAGTAATGCCATCGAGCATTGAATAATGAATTAATGTAGGAAGTCAGCTATCAAGCGTTAAAAATCACAGAAAGTGTTAGAATCTGATGCAGATGATGCATGCATTGCAACAACAATACAATGCAGTGTCAGTGTCCGGTTAGAAGCAGTACAGTATCAACTTATTAGTTAGTAGTTAGTACAAACGAATGTACTATGAACATTCGTAGTTGGAGTATTTAATTTATAGTTCATAGTTATCATGCTATGATTGATGATCTTCTCGTTACCCAGCTTAAAATGTATTATGTATTATTCATGTTTAGGATGTAGGATGTTCAATTTTTATCAATACTAGTATACCTGCTGTAAATGTGACTTGGTAAACTCCTATTGTCACTTGTAATGATTAAGTATTCTGCTTTTTCTACCAAATGTCACTCATGTATTTCTTATTTATAATTTATATTTGTTTTTTGTTTTTAGTGACGTGCGTGTTGAAGATATAAATATTGTAATGTCAAGATTAGGAATCAGTTGTCCGTCACTCAGTCAGTCCAAGTCTTGAAGTACGTAACTAGCGCCAAATAAGATCTACATAGAATCCTTGAATGTTCATCTGTTTATCACCAAAGCCAAAACAATGAAAGTATGAATAGAGCCGACAGAAGTAATCTGGGCAAACAAGAGCGTCTGCTATTATCTATAATATAATGTTTCTATGTTTACAAGAAGGCTTTCTATACATTTACAGTTAAAAGCGAGTGCATTTTAATTATTTTTGCAATGCTTTACTACCGAATTTTTTATTTCAAAAATACGTCTACATTCGTAAAAATCTAAATACGGATAGGTATCCGAGGTCGCTTGTACTTTTATTAATTACAATTCAATGTTTTCTTCAAAAATTATCACCCTCACCACTAATCCCTAAAATAGGCTTTATGCAATAAAAATATAGCAAAACATTTCCCTATAGGTATGAATTTAATGTATATTAGGCAGGAATGGGCAAACTACTTATATTTTAAATACATTTTAATGATTTTAATTAAAATACGTATTTAAAGTATGTTGTAGTTTGTGATTTGAAATAAAAATATTGATATGTATTTAAAATACAAATGTATTTTCATCAAAAATTGTTGCAATATATTTTACTTTTATATTTTACAAACTACTTTTCCTTAAAAAAAGAATGATCTCAGATAAATCAGAGTTTACTCGGGGAACATATACCATAAACCATAAATCAAATCAAATCAAATCATAACTTTATTGTCAAAAACACTAATCAGCCTTATACAGGTTGGTCTCCCGTAGTGGACAGTAACAGTAGGCGTAGCCAGAACCATCCCACAAGTGGTGAAACTTATTTTAACAATATTTTTAGGGAATATTTTACAAAATAATAAATTATTTAAACTAAATCAATTTTAGGTTTAAAATTCATATAGACAATGTTTCTACAGGGGCAAAAAATACATACTATTTTAGCCAGAACAAATAAACTTAACAAAAATGGTTGACTCAGTCTGCTGCTTTAGTTTTAAACCGTTTTGGAGCGCTCAGTTTTACTCAAAGCGCGAAAAATTTGAGAAAATTTGGAAAAATCAACATAAAATACATAAAAAGCGAGAAAAATTTCGCATTTTTATGTACTTGTTTAATAAAATAAACCTTTTTCCGAATTTCGGAAGGGTGGAAGTTACGATCTCTGGCCAGGAAACCAACTAACACTAGATAATATTGTATTTTCAAAATTATTGTGAGCACAAAATTTTAATTGCAGTTTGTATCACCACAAAAAACATATTATATGGTTTTGTTGGGGCAAAGAGCTATCAAAATTATTGTGATTTTTATAATTTTGGTAAAAATTCAATAATATCTAGTGTAAATTGGTGACCTACCGGGAGGAGCTTCCTCCTCTCCTCGTACCTCCTCGTTCTTACGCCACTGCTTCAACAATTACAATCTCGATGTAATATTATATTGTTTTCGGCTGTCTTTAAAGTTGAAGTTGACAGTTCAGGTATGTGCTAGCTATAATATTTACTCAGATGGTTTTACATTTAGTGGGGACTAGAGATGGGCATAATTCTTGTTACACATCACATCACTTTTCATTTCATCATTCGTCTATTCATACATATTTGAATTATATTATTGCCTGAAGTCGTCTGACCTAAAGTAGTTTATTTTAACTTCAAACTTCCTGTTGTTCAGAGTTGTTTTAAAAGTTCTAATCAATCAATTCCTTAAATATTTGTTATGTTTTAAGTTTTTCGCTCTTTATTCGCCATAAATGCCTAAGTTTTAATTATTGCAGTTGCCAGAAAAAATTTTCTTGGAATTCATTCCACTATGAAGTCCGTGACTAATTGATTAACTTGAGCACCAGGCAGTATTACTTTACTATTATAAGAACACAAGGCAGTTTATGAGCCAAAGCGGTTAAATTAATATTTGTTATGTGGATATATATTCCTTATATATATTTTAACTTTAACTCACACATATTATAGCCATAATGTTGAAACTGTTAGATGTGGGTGGAAGCCGCTCTATCTGATAAACTGGCTACTGAGGTAAGCTGAGATAACACAATAGACATTATTGACTAATTATAGTCAATAATGTCTACTCTGTTTAATAGTATACATACTATTAAACACGCTGGCTGTTATTTCAGTTTGTGTTAAAAATATTAAATTGTTGTTAACGCTCGATTGCATATCGATTAGTCACGCACTTAGATAGTTTTATATTTGCTACTAATTTGTGGCGGCTTTATTACGCGATACACGGTGTAGTAAGTAGGACTTGTAGTACCCATCGATCGTGTATATAAATCTTTTAAGAAAAGTTCGCTGAAGAACTAATTAGTATAAATATATCAATTGATAGGAGAGATATTATTAGTTTAAAAGAAAGTACAAATCGTGTGAGCATCACTTATCGGACATACCACGATAGGACAATACAAATGTTGTTTGACATACTCACTATAGTTAACCACACATCATTCCATCAGATCAAAAATGATGTACTTCTGCCTATCTCTGGTTGCTCATAGGAACGATAGTAAATAGTTGATAGATGATTTGATAGTAAAATTATTGTGATAACAAACTTCGACATTGTTGATTATTGTATAATGATAACTTGCTGAAGACAAACGGAATAAAATAATAAAAGTGCAATTTTTAAATACATTTTTAAAAGGTTAAAAATAAAAATATGCGGCGCAGTGTGGGAGTAGGTGCTATTCGGGACAAAAAAGCGGCTCAAGAAAAGTTCAAAGAAAAAAGGGACATCATCCAAGAAAATCTTGTTGAAGAAGTATGAATTACATATTATTTACATCTGACATCTTAAAGTATTTCTACATCTTATCTTACATGTTTTCAATAATGAATAAATAGAAATGTTTTATATAAATGATAGAAAGTAAAATATTATACTGATATTGAATGTTGAATGTTGAAAGTTGAAACCTTAACCAGTAATTATGAATTTTATCAACTACAAACTAGAATGGTAAACGATAGAATGTGGTTAAAATTTAAATTTTAACGATAAATGATAATGTGTGATAATATTATAACCACACTTTATTGACCTTGACTCGTCAAAAATCGAAATATTATAGTATATCGCCTAACCCCTTGATGATTGCAAAATCGCAAAGTTCACAATCAAATGACAAATACCAAATACATACGCACAACGTACGTACAATTTTTAGAATTTTTACAAAATCATCTGATGTTGAATCCAATATTATATTATAGTTCTCTTCAGTTTACCCTAATATTAAATATTATATTATTGATTAAACTACATGCTTTTAGTGTTTTGGCGAAGGAGCCTCCCTCATTCATGATTGGACTTAACACTTAATGCCATTGATTTGTTTTTATCATTTTTTTAATATCTAGGATTTTAATATTTATGCATAAATGTTCAATGCTAAATAAACCACAGGGTTTCCTCTATCAGGTTGATAACCATCTGTGAGGACTTTTTTAGTTAAAAGTTTTTTAGACATAAAAAGGTGACTTTTTAAATATATACAAAACTGCGTATGACACTTGTTTTGTTTATAAACCTCACTTTTGTAGTACTATACTATACTAACTATACAGTCACCGTGTTGTTAGAGGTGGCTAAAATCAATTTTCAGTATAATAGTGGCTTAATTGAATATCAAAATTGTTACAAAAATGTTATAAATTGCTTATTAATTTTAGTTGTCTAAACAACTGGACCAATTTCGCACAAAGTTGGAGTCATTTGCTGCGAAGCACCGTAATGCTATAAGAAAAGATCCTTCGTTTCGTCGGCATTTTCAAGAAATGTGTGCGTCTATAGGTGTAGACCCTTTGGCATCTTCAAAAGGTATTGTAATTTCGGATAGTTTGAAATGAAGGCACACATTTCATTCATAGAACAGTACTTGTGTTATTATATCTGTATGTTTTTAGGTTTTTGGTCTGAACTTCTTGGAATGGGGTCGTTTTATTATGAAGTAGCAGTTCAAGCTGTCGAAGTTGTTTTATCTACTGCATATTTAACAGGTGGGGTTATGAAAGTTGGGGAATTGCAGTCAAGGTTAAATGATCTCAGATCTAAGTCTTTAAAGCAAAACGAAGTTTCATGGTAAATATCAAATGTCTAATCAGTACCTAATGCAATAATTTGATGGTGGACAACTGAATAGCTATTAAAACTGTACTTGATAAATGTCTTTCATTTCTAGTGATGATGTCATACGCGCTATAAAGTCTCTGGATGTTTTGGGAAAGAGCTGTGGAATAATACAGGATACAAAATGTATCAATGAAAATTATCTCGTATTTTGTGTACCAGAGGAACTTAGTTTAGACAACACTACAATAATACAATACGTATGTAACTCTGAAGGTGCGTGTGTGCAAAGTAAGGAGATTGAAACGACATTAGGTAAGTGTAATTTTATACCCAGTTCAAGTGCTAAAAATAATGTAATAAATCGGAAATGGATCATCACTGTAATCTGTGAATTATTCACTATTTATTAGGGTGGAGCCCAGAACGCATTAATACAGCGATGGAACAGTTGATTAAGGAGGGTATTGTGTGGATTGATATTTGCCAAAACAACCGCATGTTTTGGTTTCCTAGTCTATTTTTTGATGATAAGAATCTGAGTAGGTTAGATTTACAGTACTGTGACATGGAAGTATGACAATAATTGGTGATACAAATCAAAATTAAATGCCCCATCACCGATAATTTGAATTTATTAGGAAAATTGCAAAGATACCAGCACCTTTTAATATTTACAGTGTATTTACAACCCAATAAGTATTGTATATGAAATCATCGTTTTGATATTGGTTTTAAAGTCCTTCAAAATGCGTTTGTTGCTCCGAAATGATGTGGTTCACATGAGCTTTTATCAAAATGTGAATTGAGTTTTCGAAGTAAGGCAATGTTTAAGTATATCTTCGGGGGTGATCGGTGAATCTAAAAATTGAAACATTTTATATGATATAAAATAATAAATCGTAATGAACTGTAATTCATGTACTGTAGTCATACGTACCTATTTGGTACCAGTCTGTATTTCCAGCATTTTGTCGAGCCGAATCGATAGCATTTTTTATTGCAAACAATATACATACGCTCATGCAAATGGGAGGTTCGCCCGTTGCTATAAAACAATGTAATAAATACTTAATACTACTGATAATTTAAAATGATAAAAATACTACAATGCTATACATAAAACCTAAAAAAATAAAGCATGCGATTTGCAGAGACTGAAATTGTCTGTCATTGACTTAAACAAAACTGCAAAAAATATTAGTTGTGAATAACCATTTTCTTGTAATTGTTCAATGTTAAAGAATTTTACCTTTTGAACGTAATACTCCTAACGGATTTGGAGCGTTTTTTAGCATTGTGATTCTCATATCTTGTGGAATATCTTTAGGAAGAGGAACCTTATATTCCTATGATACATTAATTTGCAATTAATACCGTAAATTGATATTTAAGAAGTTGATACTACTTTATCCGAAAATTGGAATACAATTTTACTGTGCATTTCAACGTTACTTACCCAAGTGTTATGGGTAAGAAGTTCACCCGAATTCTCATCATAAACAAGTTTCTCTGTTGTCCACAAACCAAGTCCCATCACAGCTGCTCCTTCTATTTGTCCAATGTCTACATCAGGGCTCAAACTTTTACCGGCATCTTCAACAAGGTCCATTCTGACCATCTAATCACATAAAAGTTTAAATAAAAAATTTATAAAGTTCCTACACAAACACATATTGAAAGACATACAACAACGAATTGTGGTATTAAAATAAACCTTGTATTCTCCTGTAAGTACATCAATTTCTACTTCTAGCAATGTCAAACCCCAAACATTGTACGGTTGCACTTCTCCTGGTTTCTGTCTATACAGCATATTAGATGTAAAAATTAAATACTAGTACATTTTTACTATTACAAAGTATTCACAGGAATAAGATTTGTTATTATACTGATAGTGAGAAGTAAGGTCCAAATCAGCTTTGTAACATTCGGCAATTAATGTTTCCCATGAAGGATTGGTTAACTTTGCTTTTATGGGAGCCATTTTGTCCACTAAAGCCTGAGCTGCTTGTACTGCTGACTAACATATTAAAAAATCAAATACAATGTTTTACTAACTTATGTTAGAGTTATCATTATCTTGTACAGTTAAAAAAATTTGCGTACGTGGCAGACGAGTTCACTCGTAACCGCTCCACCAGTTGCGCTTGTATTCACTGAAACAAGATTGTTCGCCGGTTTCACCTTGATTTTCTCCAAAGGAATTTTTAATGTGAATGCGACTGTTTGTGCTACCTAATAATAGAAAAGAGCGAAGCATTGCTCAAAATCTTAATAAATAAGCAATACATGGTGTTAAGAAGATCTAATAAATATTTACTTACTTTGGTGTTGATGCCTTGTCCCATTTCTATCCCAGAGTGTGAAACTACAACAGATCCATCAGCGTGATATACAGCTATATACACTGGAAACTTCACGTCAAAAAAGTGAATTGGGTATCTCATAGGCACTAATGACATTCCTCGTTTTTTCCACCGATTATTCTAATATTATACATACAAACATTTGTATTATCATTGAAGCTCAATTCAAATACATGTGGAAACAAACGTACTTAACGAAATAAATTATTATCAAATTGTCGCACAGTATCTCAAATTACATACCTGGTTAAAGGTTTCAATAAATTTCTTTCTGTCATCATAATCGGAACTTTGTTTTAAATCTGTGATCATGGTTGGCAAAGGATTGTCTTCAGTAAGGGTTGCTCCTCCACCAGCAAAAATTGGATCCCCTGTCTTTATAAAATTCAGCTCCCGAATTTGCAATGGGTCTTTCTTTAAAGTATGGGCAATGTGTTCCATAATAAATTCTACGCATGCAATACCCTGGGTGCTCCCTACAATGATACAATTTAGAGAAATGCATATTATTTTCGTATGTACATATGTTGATCTGTATAGAAGCGATCTGTATATTTATAATATTTCTAAACAGATGGATTTACTATATATTATATATAGTTATAGCATTTCGGTAAAATTGTATAATTAGTACCCGGAGCTCGGCAATAAGTGTTGGATGGAGTGTTCGTAAGAGTTCTACCAGGGATGACTTGCCAACCATTGGCTTTGTAGCAACTAAAATTTAGTGTAAGGGGTTTTAAGTATGGGCTACTAATATCATACAAATATTTTCATGTATAATAACAATGAAATCAAGAAAAGTTGAACTTTTCGTGAATGAAATTGTAAAAGACCTTTGCATGCAAAGCATTGCGAATAGGGAAGTTGCTTCATTTGCCGCCTGACCAGGATCGCAAAAAATATGTGCCTTGAGACTGACAAGATTCCCATCATCATCAATTCCAGCCTAAAAAAGAAATATATACTGCATTTGAGACAGAGAATTGGATGGAATAAAATCATAAAAATATTACTAAAATATACTTCATATTTCAGGAGGTATGGAAGACGTTTTCCAATCATTCTCATGTTTGTTTCCAAATCCAGAGCAACCCTAACAGGTTTGTTTGTCACTTGGGCAGCTATTGCACATGCTGCTGCCACATGGTTTGTTCTTGAGATTTTGCAACCATAAGCTCCTCCGAGTCTTCTCACTTGAATGTTTATACTGTAGAAAATTATAATGATTGAAATGTTTGTTTTGCCATGTTCAAGTGAAGTATAAAGTGGTACACTTGACTTGACTTTGCTCTTTCTTTGATGACAACAGAATACATACATGAGACTACTAATAGGACAGTAAAGTAAATGCATTATTTAAGAATTGCAAGTAGGCACCTATTGCTGGGAATTCCAAGAGCCGATGATACAACAGCTTGAGTACCATCCATCCATTGTGTTGAGGCAAAAACATCCATTCCATCTTCTTTTGGATTGCAAATACAGATATGTGTCTCCATTTGGAAATGATATTGACCCCCGATGTCAAATTCCCCCTTAAGTATTTGCGCAGGAGCTCCAACGGACTCTGTGACGCTTTTCTTAATTTCTAAAATAAGTTCTTTTTCATTTCCTTCCAACTCAGCCTTTTTCAACGCTTGCCTTATGGTCAATACTGGCTTTTGTATGTTGTCATACATCACGGCGACTTTCTTTACACCTTCAAAAGCCGCTTCTCTCGTATCCGCCAGAATCATTCCCAGCGACTGACCCGCGTGACGGACTTTATCTTTTACAAAGATCTGTCATAATGACATCAAATGTTTAACAAAATTACAGATATTATTGAGAATTCAAATAATAAAGAATAGAATGAAAATAACTCTAGGAGCTGTGTAACCTCTTCTGCTGAAGGTGAAAATATCATATAATTGTTTGTTCCTGGAATATCCTTAGCTTCAATGAATTTCACCACCCCAGGAACTTGCTAGAAATCATTTCAACACTTTTCTCAGTTATATACATTTTTTGTTCTTCAAACATTTCAATTGGTTAGTCAGAATTAACTTGTATTTACCAATGCGGCTGACGCGTCAATTAATTTGATGCTGGCACTTGCTACTTTACTAAGCACGAAAGCTCCAAATAATTCTCCAAACTGTGGATTTATATCATTAATGTACTCAGCCTCACCTGCAATATGGAGAAATGTAAAGATGATAATGTATGAAAATACAGTAATGTACTAAAACTATAAAATTCCGACATGTGTTTTACATTTTTTTTACAACTGAAATAAATATAAAGTTCTAAAATATTTTCTTGTTACCAGAACATTGATAGGTTGCTTCTAACTTAGGTATTGGCTCATACAGTGGCCAATCCGTTTTATCAATGTCGAAGGTTTGTTTGCCATACGTTAGTTCATGTTCAACGTCCACCGCCCCCGAACGAATATCACTTTTAGCTGTAGTACCAATAATTTCCAGTATCGCCTAATCCAATACAGTAAAAGGTATCAAACAAAGTTTCTAGTGTGTACTTTGTAGCAAATTTTTACCTTATAAAACAGAGACTGTGTTAAGAGTTTTCTGTAATCTGGAGTTGCGTCTGGGGGCTTATTATCCGGTTGGACGTCTCTATCCAAAGCGTCTAATGCCCCTTGTAGTGTCTTCAAATCCCCCAAAAATTTTCCAACGCAAAATATCTCAGTAGAAAAAGCGTGTGTCTACAACGATGTTTTTCTGTTATTGTAATGGTAAAATCAGCACACTCCAGTAAGGTATATTATAAGCAAATAATTTCATACGAAATTGGGGTTGATTCCTCCAAAAACAATTGAGGGTTTCTCTCGAATACTAAAATTCCTTTTTGGGTCAACTTTGAATAAAAATCCAGCATTCACATATGCATGAGCATTTTGATATCGTCGGGTAATCTAATACATAATTCAAATTAAATAACAATCAAAAGTGCAACGATCTGAAATAATAGTATAGGTAAGGTATGTGTAATGTGTATACATGAATGTGTATGGTTTATAAGATTGCACAAAAATGAAATCGCATTTCATTCTTTATTCCTATGAGAATTTATATGGGGTATTACTTATATACAAATTGAAAAGCTTAAACTTGGTTTACCTTAAAGCTCCGGAAATTGTATCCTTTGAGTTGTGGGAACTGAATGGAGACTATTACTTTACCAGCCATATCAAGATTGAGAAATTCAAGTAGGGAATACAATCTTTCGAGATTGGGTGCAGATGCTTAAATGAAAGTTGATAGTAGTGGCATTTCAGATACTGCTTTATATAAGTATTATTAAATTGTAAAAATAATTCGATGTAACATGAACTCTATTGTTATTACCAATATTTAATTTAGCACCGACAGTTTCCAATAGCATGAAAACATCGGACGGAAATTCTGTATGGGCATGTTTCAGCATGAGATTTCCGGCTAATGTTGCAACCTATACTCCAGTATGAAAGTATTAGTACTAAAATTATATTATTATCTTCGCTTTGGATTTGAAAGTCGTGTTCAGAGCATGACAATAATTTACATTTCTGACAGGAACGTTGGCAACTCTTTTCAAATGAGTGCTTATACGTCCAGTGTACTCATATCCGTCAAGATCCGATGCTTTTTTCAAAAGATCTATTGCCTCTGTTAAAGTAACTCCTGATCCAATTACAACCTTTGATCTCTCTATAGTAGACTTCGATAACTCTGGCACGTTGTTGATATCCACATAAGCCATATACGGCCCATCATTTTTAAAGACACCTTTAATAAGTTTATTACGTGAAATTTCACGAGTCATTAATTTTCACACTTCAATTCGTATTGCTTTTTATACTATGATGTATGTTTTCCTAAACATTCTATACAATGACTGCTGCTGACACAGTTAGTCTTTTAGTATGTACATCACGTACCTGTTCCAGTATTTCCAGCAACTAATCGGTAAGCCATCTCAGCGGATTTAAAACGCTGTACAGCTTCAAACACCAATTCCAACGTGGAGGCTTTTATCCATTCCTCTCCTGACTTTAGTCTTATATACATCTTGGATATGCTGTGACAGGTATCATAATCCTCCATTTCGGGAACATCATCAATTATTGCCTTCCTTTCTTTGCTGAGAGGACATGGACAATTTCCACAATCCTGAGGGCACAGAATAATTAACGTACCTTTTCTAAACAATTTTCCTCGTCTACATTTTTTAAATGTCTGCTAATTCAAAATTGAAAAAGACCAACTTCAATATCTCCACATTTACGACGCAACTCCTCCGATGCATCCATAGCAAGAGATTTGAAGGCATCTAAAATGGGTCTATAACCCGTGCAACGACAAATATTGCCATCAAAACTGTCTTCCACGTCCTGTTTCTTAAACCCTTTCTTCGACTCTATAAGACTATGTACAAAAAATATAATGTTATACAAATACGCAATCGATCGTTAGTTTTTAATTAATATGTTTACGAGATTATATATACACAATTATATGTATTCATTACCTGTACATGCTCATCACCATACCAGGACTACAAAACCCACACTGCGTTCCGCTGAAATTAACCAATCGTTTTTGAATTTGATGATAGCCACTTTTTTTACTCCCAACTTTCTCAACTGTGGTTATATCCCAACCATCACAGCTGAAGACGGGAATTAGACACTAAAAATTATAAAACACATGTACATCCGAAGTGAAAAGTGAGTAGAGAGAATTTAATTATAAAATGTTCAAAGATTTATTCCTACAGAATTGACAGCCCTAACAACATCTTGTCCGGAATTCGGATCTTTGGATTTGACTGTGACTACACAAGCCCCGCATCCTCCTTCTCTGCACATGTATTTAGTGCCCTTAAGTCCAGCAGAGTCTCTGATGTAATCTACTAACAAAGACTTAGGACCAACTTTCTCCAAATCCGTGCTTACTTAAAAAGTTAAAAATCATATTTTAATTTTCATAATGCCCCATTTAAATGATTTAGATTCAGCTACGCGAGAAAAGTTCAGTCTCAACTCTCGTGGCATAGACTACCTATATAATATGCTGTTCATTATAAACAGTTACTTTCTTACCATTGTATTCTTTGCCGTTTATGAAAAATCCGACATTATTTTGCTTAATGTCTTGCCCTCTGAAAAGAGTCACATCATTTACATTTTCGAAAATCATTTAAATAATAAATTGTAAAGGGGTGTTATTATATGGAACGTGTATAAGCAACAACAAGTTAAAACATCGGCCGCGCCATGGATGGGGTGTGAGAATTATGAGATATAAAGCCTTAGGATAGGAAGAGAGCCTAATGTCATTTACTATCACGATTACCCGATGATTGGAATCAGTGTATTGTATCAGGGAATTATACATTTTAAAAATATTAGCCAATTTTACATTAGATTAGAATACAATTAACACAAATGTTAAAAATTATTCCCTTGTATGGAAGTAGCCGAAGAAAGTAAAGTACCTATAGGGCTATAGTACTGGTATACCATTGTATTGACGCAAAGGTTCCCGTACATCACAGCTCGGTGCACATCACAGCTCGCAGATTTTACAGCTCGAGTACACCACAGCTCGCGA
>JAQFYB010005408.1:0-14118 GCA_034694085.1 Pogonognathellus longicornis | reverse complement strand
AAAACGGTTTTATTGCAAAATCAAATACTACAATTTATAAGCTTTTTAATGATGTATTGATCAACGTTGTAAGTGAACTATAAATATGCTTAAAAAATAATTGAAAACCTAACCGAAGATATCACCTTTCAGATTTAAAAGGGTCCCTCCACTAGGCCCGCAGGCTAGCTGCTTTCGTGAATATCTACATAACTTTATTAGCGACTTTTACCTGGTTTCGTTATGGAGCCTCACATATTAGTCTCAGAATAACCTATGTTAACAAAATATTTATTAGCATACCAACGTCTCCATAATAAAGTGGTCCCAGGGCAAAGTGAATATCAACAGCCTCTTGTTCGAAAAACTTTAATTGAGTTTTGGGACCTGGAAAACTGCTGCCTCCTGCGATAAGGGATCCATTGACTGTATTTGTTAGTATGGGTCTTATCATCCAGTGAAAGCAACATCCTACGAATACGGACAAAGTTGACAACGTAATGGGCAACGTAGAATGTCTTAAGCCTTTTAATGTGTCTTCTGTTTTCATTAAGCGTTTAAATGGATCCTTCTCACCAACCGGTAGATGTATAGTTGAAAACAGTCTAAATAAAAATAGTTCAGAATATTTACATATGTCTTCAATATTTTGGGTGTACAAAAAACAATCTTAGCTACTTTATTTAAATGATTTGTTTGTTTGTCCGTCCGTCCGTCTCTTCAATTTTTAATTCATACAATGGTTGATAGAATTCGTTATATGAACAGCAGAACTCTTGTAGTATTGTACTAATAAATGTTGTGTAACGCTCACATAATAAATTCGACCTTTGCTTCTTGTTGTATGCCTAAGTAAGTTAATTAATTGCAACTGTCTACTGCATGCATACATACCTGATTATGATTCTCACACTCAAAATCACAAAACATCCTGTCGTGTCAGTCATAGTCAGGATAAGACACAGGCACTTAATTCACAATGATGTTTTAAAAAGAGCAAGTTGAAAAATGAGGACAATCAGTCAAAAACAAAAAATTATGAAGCGCAAGCTACTTCATAAAAATATTTGTCTGTCTTCCAGTTTTGATAATTTTTTTAAAAAAACAAGCTTAGGAAGGCAATTTTGACAAATGGCAAATGTTTGAAATTTGAAAATAGTTTTTACATTGGAACAGCTGACGCTACATTTTTACCCTGTTTTACATTAATTACGATTACAACTATCTAAATTGTACTTAAATCATATTTTCTACATGAAAGCTACTCATTGAAAAAAACGCTTACGCGTAGTTTCTCAGTTTATCCGGATGTCCTCTCCTTGGAAGTGCTATTGATACAGGTACATGATTTGGAATTCTGTGGTTTTTCTTTAGCAAAGCTTGTCGAAGGGCAGCAGTGAATGCCGAAAAAATGACAGCACTTACAGAAGTGTTAAATGCATACTTGATTTGTTTTACAACATCCATACATATTTTTTCAGAATTAGTTGCTATCCAATTTCCTGACGTTTTTTTATTTGGCGTAATTTTCCATTCCTTTTGAAAATGAGATTCTACAGCACATTCTGCCAACTCATATGGCATTTTTAGAAACCTAATATAAAATAATAATTGCTGTGATAAACTTTCTTTGGGAAAATGGGCCTGAGCAACATAATCTTTTGACGTATCGTCCGCAACTTCAAAACAAAATAATTTCAACATAGAAAATCCGTCACCAAGAACATGATGATATCGAAAAATTACAATTGTCTCATTTTCACTCGTAGCAGATTCGATATTCGGGAAAAGAATCATTTCCCATGGACTTCTTTTTTTGGGAAAACTTTGAAATAGCAATTCCTGTTCCATTTCTTTAATTTTATCCATGGATATTTTCGATTTTGAAGTTTTGTTGTTTTGTTGATAAAATTTGATATGATTGGAAATATCGAATTCTGAATCCCATTTCCAAAATACGAATCCCATCCACTTGTAAGGATATTGTTTTAGTTCAACGTTTTTCAACTGTCCTTGCACTTTTCGAACTCCAATCACTTTTTTCACCATTTTTGATTTCAATTCGTCGATATCTATTTTTCCTCTACAATGAGCCATTACGACAACCGAGCATTTTGGATTGTTAGTGATATTGTCGACGGCGAACATACCACCTGGAGCTGAAACAATTTTTCCTAAATCTGATTTCATATTGCCTAAGAATGAGACTAGTTTCCGTACTATCAACATTAGCGGAAGACAAATTGTTAGTAAAGGAAATCCGCAGAATAAAAAAAGTAACATTATTATAATAATTAATAATTTTCGAAAACATATTTTTAGAAATAACGATAGTTTTTTTCCGAATTCCATTTCTAAATAATATACCAAGTAGGTACAATATTATAATTCCGCCACATCGACGACGGTTTAATTGAAAATTGACTATAAGTTTTCTGTTTTCTTTAATTGATAACTGTTTGTGGCTCGTGACTCTAATAGATGTGACGTACGTCTTACATTTTAGTAGGACTTCCAGTGTCGATAACACGCACTTCAATTAATTTTTGCTGTATAATAAATATAATAAAACAGAATGACCTAGAATATATATTAAAATAATTATAATATTGACGTAGATTTATGGTTTCCCGACGGTGGCAAGGAAGAAATATATATGTGTTTTCATGTTCAAAGTAATTTTATTCAAACCCATATGGACGTTTTTAAATTTGAAAAGAAAATTTAAAGGTTTATAAATATTCAATTTTGAATCTCAGTTATATGCTGTGCACTAATAAAACAAAATACATTATGCCTTACTGTAGCATTGCCTCTTACTGTGATGCGATACAATAGTATATAATTGAAGCAAAAAATTCTGAAATAATAAGTTTGTTCCTTCAAGTGCATATAAGACACATGAAAGGCAACCAAATTACAACGAAACTTAACTTTAGCCTTGTTTTCAAGACAAAGACCTTTCGTTTTGACATGAACTACAAGTTTTTATTAATTATAAAATATTTGAATGTTTATAAAATATCTACTTGTTGGCCATAAAACTTACACTCATATGTTCAGACTAATGATTAAAGGTCGGAAAAATATTTTTTTGAAAGAACAATATGTAAAAATGCTTCAAATTTTTTTAAATACTTTTTCAAATGCAAATAACTCGGGTATAAACCAGTGGCGTAAATAGCACCTAAGCAAGGTATGCGGCGCATAGGGGCCCGCACGGTTCAGGGGCCCCCAAAAGGAGAATATTTAATAAAATGAGGTTATTTTACCACAAAAATGCAAAAATATCGTAAAATTTGAGCGCGAATTTGATCTACATTACATTGTTTTTGACCCAAAAAGCGGATCGTGCATAGGGGCCCCCAATTATAGTTACGCCAGTGGTATAAACTAGAGGTAAAACAAATTTAAAACGGCAATATGGTGGTTAAATAATTCTGATTAGAGTCAAATTCATGGACAATTACAGGCTTATGTTGGAAAAGTGACCTGAAGAGAAACACCTTTAATCCCCAAAGATTTCAATTCATGAGATACAAGCTTTCAATATTAGGTAAAATGTGTGTTTTATGGACATTAGCTCAAAAAAGTTGCCGAATATTTGCGACATGGTCAAGGAAAATGCATCAAATATGCGCGAAGCGCAAATAATTCTTATGGTAAAATGTATCTCGAAATTCGGAGAAGAAAATATGCAAAATGTAGCATTTTTTAGAACACCTAAAATATATATTTAAAATAATTAAAACAATTAAAATATGTTTAAAAATAGTATTATCAGTCGTTAATGTTTATACTATAGAAAAATATATTCTTCCGAGCTTTACTAAAAGGAAACTATTACGTGATTTTTGGAGCATGCAATTTTCAGGTTTTCTCATTACCTTAAATTACTCAAAATATTGTATTTTGTTCTACATCAGTTTGCCACTAATACTTCTTTTTCACATGGTTATTCATAATTGAACTTCAAATTTAAATGTTACTCATGAATTTAAGACCTTTTGAAGGGAATGAACTCGTCCAAACTTCTAACCTACGCAATTAGAGTGAGAAAAGTTTGCTTATAAAGTTATAAGAAACGAAATTGAAAGTATAACCTCTACTCTTATATAATTTCACCAAAAACGTGAGTGCAAGTGTGAAAAAACTATGTCATTGCACTGAAGTTTTTTATCTTTTAAAATAATTATATGATACCTATATTATATGATAAGTTAAAAAACTACTAGTGCAGTACAATAATTTAAGTAATTTTGCACAAAAAAAAATTATATCACGTTTATAGCAAAATAAACTTCACATATTTCTATATCTCATGCATGGGTGGAATTTATGGATAAGAATTTAAAAAGAAAATAATATCTTAACTTGTGTAACCTGGAGGAGGGGAGGGGGTGCTTCAGCATCCTTAGTGGATACGTGCCTGGGCACGACTATGGTACGAGTACGAATAATTCCAATTTTATGGAATGCCCACTAGTGTAGCTTGACTAAGTGACGCCCTGGGGCAAAAGTATTTAATACTGACAAGTAAAGCAGATTCGGAGAAATTTTAGAATAAAAAGACCCATAATGTCGAGTTTATAGTTAGAATAATTAAGCAGCGCCGCCAAGAGATTACATTTTCATCAGGCGGTAAATATAAAGAAAAGTGGGCTAAATGAACTAAATTCGAATGAAATCCCTGTAGCTTTTATAGTTTTGAAACAGCAATCGAAAAATCAAAACAACTTTTTTGCATTTGTAATATGAAATGCACCAAACTTTTTTATAGATGGATAGCCGACTCTCGACAACTCGACAGCATTAACAAAGCCTCCACGCAACATTGTGATAGTATTGAACCGTAATACAACTTTTATTCAGTCACACGTAGTGGCGTATTTATGGGGCTGAAGCCTCCCTCAATTTTTTGGAATATACATTAGATAAAATGAGGTCTCTCCAAATAAAAAGATTATTAGTGCAAATTTTTTTTTCGCGGTATTGGCGAATTTGATTTATTTTATGTTTATTTTGACCCAAATTAGCTAAACGCTTTTTCGCGCAATTTCTATCCATTGTATGTAGATTTGGCTCCAATCTACTAAATTTTTCGTATTACGCGTACATTTGATGCATTTTTATTGGGTTTTGGTCCATTGTGCAATATCTTCTCCCTGTTAGTGAGACAATAACGTATATGACCCAGGTTCTGCTCTAGTCTACTGGTATTGTGACCTGGACTTGCCCTGGTCCAAGGCATTTTTTTAAAATGCAGATTGTGTTAAAATATAAATATTAAACAATATACATAATAATAATGGTGGTAAATGGCAATTATAGTAGATCATAGTGCAAAAATTATGAGCAAATTTGAATTAAAATCAACCTAAACTTCATGAAATTTGCGCATAGCGTAAAAATTTTCGCGATTTTGATCATTTTTTTGGTAGGATAATCTTTTTTTTTTAGTTTTTCGGGGTGGAGGGACAGGTGCCCTAGTGCTCGGCCGAACGAATATATCAAAATCTTTTTATGCAATTTTTACCAATTAAGTTCCTAATATTAAGAAAGATTATGCATAACGTGAATATGATAACTTTAAGTGATAAAAATAATGTCTTCAAGCTTTGATAATGAATCTAAACCTGACTACAAAAGAAAGACTACACAGACATAATGTTAGAATGTTGTACATGAATTACATGATACGTAATTTCTGTAGGACAACAAAACGCGAGTTTTGCTACATACATTGCATGGGAATATGTAAAATGTTATACGTAAACGTGACGCAAATGACGTTTAATTTGAAGGCTGTTGCCTATGTAGAATACGTATAAATAATAAATGTTCAAGGCAGGATGGCTGTCCATGTTCACGGTACCTAATAATCCACGGTGAGTATTCCCCACTTTAAAGCATCAGTTAATTAAGTATTAATAAAAAAAACTTTAAAGCAATCTGCACGTAAACGATTTAGTTAAATACTAATTAAATACGTATATAGTTAATTCAATGTGTTCAATATATTTAATTACTAATCGGAAACAAAAAACAAATTTATTAATTACTCCTGTACATTGTTTAATCATTCGCATGTCTTTATACTCCCAATTTTGAACATATCTTTTCTATACATAAAATATGAATTTCTAAGGGCTTCTTCATGAAAAGGTTTGAAATCCAAGTCTTATTCAATCGTTTACAAGTTTGTTAGTACAATTTTGAATGACTGTATTTTGCTATTGAAAACGAGGTTTAGGGTTAACCAAATAAATCAGAAATGTACATTTGTTGTACTTATTACGCGAAATACGGTTCATGGCAGTATATATCCACCTATTGCAGGCAGGGCAATAGGTGGATAGCCACGTGACATTAGGACGACTCAGAGCGACGAGTTCTACAGGGCCGCATCAAAAAATGGTCTAAAATTATGACGCAAGGCCGCTGGCAGGCCGCAAGAAAGTTGTGTTCATCTCTGGTGTTATGATTATAAAAAGAAATAATTGCCCCTAAAACTGGAGTAATTTGCTGCAAACTTCTTCAATGTCTCTCACTACACGTATATTTTTTACATGTATCTCAAACTTAGCATTCTCCCCAAGGGAAAATAAATAAAGCAAAATGAATTATTAATTATTATTAAATTTAATGCAGTATGTATATACCTACCAATCCAAACGATATTTAAAATTATTAAGTAAAAAAAGTAATAAAGTTGTCTACGTTAAAATTATCAATTGTTCCAAATACTTATGATGTTCTTTCGCTTACGTAAAAATTCATTTTTTCATTTATACTTTCCAGTTATGGATCTTTTTAACTAACTATCAACGTATCAACCATATTTACACATAATTCACACACACAATAGCTCTGTTACATTAAGTATCACAGATTTTTTTTATTAATTATCATAATCGGGTTCTAATATTAGTCATTTTTACTAATAATTACAAATATTTGAACTATAATTCTTAACTTTACAAAAAACGATTTTAGATCAAAACATCAGGTAATTTGAAATACTCATAACCGAATCATGCATGAAGTATGATTATTATGATGTAACTATCGTTTCACAAATTAGAGACAGAGAGACTTAATCGGCAATGAATTACTCAATGTTAAATTATGCTAAAAATTATTCTCACAAATTAGATAGTAACACAATTAGCTTGAAATAATTTATAAAAAGCTTTCACTGTCGCTATTGATATTTTATTTCCAAACTGCATTCGCCAACTAATTAACCTAGCAGAAAAATTATAGGTAACTATTTGTATTTTAAAAAATTAGACCATCAGTCTCACACAACTTGTTGTTGTTTAGCCATGAACGTTATTTGAAAACGTTACAAATAATATAGTTTGCATATTCTTTTAAAAGTAAAAATAATAACACTATTGGTCAACGTCAACCAAACAGTATACATGTAAATAAACAAATCCAAATAGCAAAAACAATTGTATCCAAGACTATATACAGTGAGCGCCGAGTAAGTCGTCACATGGGGCTTTTAACACGGATAGGCAACCTATTAAAAATTGCTAGATGTCTCACTTAGTTTTGCGGGGACTCAAATGTACTATACATGTCAATGTGGCTATGACGACCGTTTATTCTAAGTAGGTGAGGTCATAGGGCTCTCATCAACAAAACATTCAGCCAGGTTAAAAAAAATTCGGTTAAAAATTGACCCAAGTAACAAATAGAGGCTTAAAATTCTTCTATTTACTTTAGTGAAATTTTAACCAAAGAGTGGAATTACCTAACGTTATATTTTTGACCTGGCTGAAGGATTTGTTCATAATAGCCCTATGACCTCACCTTATTAGAATAAACGGTCGTCATAGCCACATTGATACATGTATTACGAATTAAGTTCTCACAGTTTCGTCAATTATAGCAACAATTTTTTTTTTCTTTTCCAAATCTTCGTTGCACTAAACCTCTAATTTTGCACAACTTTTTAAAATGTTAAATTCTTTCACAACATTCTGGTTCATTTCTTCAACTTCACTTTCGTCTTTCATGAGGCTCTCATTCACCAAAAATTTCACTTTGAAATTATCCATGTACGTAATTGTGTAGAATAGTACACCTGTAACACAAATTGTCATTATATTTCATATCAACATACAATGGGCCTAAAATTCTATATAGCTTGCATGGACAAGAGCTAATTATAATTAATTTACTAGAATAATTGACACTACTAAGCAAGTTATTTAATGAATACGTGTGAAAATAAATACTGCAAGTTCCAGCTAGAGGTCCCACTGAAGAGTGATTGTCAATACACGGGCATCCCATAACTTTTACACAATATTTTGCTCCTGGAAAAGTACTACCCATAGTTGTCGTCGTCAGTGCACTTTTCATAATAGGATCCACCATCCAATGAAAAAGTCCTCCCACAATGATCGAAATTATGTAGTTAGCTTGAGGTATTGTAGAATTCTTAATTCTCTCTAAATGTCGTTCAATTTTCTTTAAACGTTGCACAGGATCTTGCTCTCCTACAGGTAGTCTTATTTGTCCTGCAGTTCTGAAAACAAAATCATCGTTTCAAGTTATGGTCAAGTAACAAAATTTTAAGCTTACTAAAAAATTGAATATTGAAGTATATAAAAAATCAAGCGCGGATCTACTTAAAGGCGCATTAAGGGTGGGGTATCCACGATAAATAGATTAAGAGGGTGTGCGCTCCGAAAGACGAAAACTTTATCGATTGTCGAAAATCTCATTTCTACAACTGCAAGCCGTCTTAGCCAATTGTTACCTAACCTTCAATATTCAGAATTCTAGATACGTGTTTGATGAAAATTGTGTTCTTAATTTGCCCTATTTTTGACTTTTTCAATCATGACATGAAAGGCCGTATCCAGGAATTGGTTTCGGGGGCACCGAGATGGACATGTTATTATAAATTACAATTTTCGCACTAAAATCAACTTAAAAAGTATACAATTAGCGAAGAGCGAAAGCATTTTAGCGATTTAGAGCATTTTTATGGCAAAATAAATTCTTTTTTTGGGATTTCGGTGGGGGGAGCACGTGCCTTTCGCTAGATACAGCCTTGATGACATAGTAATACAGTAAAAACTCGATATATTGGAGCTCGATATAAAGGACTTTTTGTACAACCCAACGGATCGAAAATATATTTGATTTACGGATTAAAATTCCATTGGAACCGGATTTTTAAAAAACACCCCAAAATAACCTAAGTGTCGAAACCATGAGATGAGACTTGGTAAATTGGCGCCATTATTAAATTTGATAAAACGGATTTTTGCCTACCCGGACGACCCTCGTCCCCAATTAATCCGATATATAGAGCTTTTAAAGTAAATGAAAGCAATAGAATGAAAACAATAGATTAAATGTTGAATTGCTGTTTGTAATTCTCACGAATAGTTCCTTAATTTGTTGGGATGATTTTTTAGAGGCAAAGCTACACTAGCGGTGATATATTTGGGAACTTTCCCATTTTTATTCAACATTGCCTCGCGAATTGCAGCAGTAATGCCTGAAAATATCACAGCATTTACAGTTGACCCCAATGCGGCTTTGGCTTCTTTAATCACGTTTACAGACACTACATCGGACCAGATGGTAACCCAATTATCAGACATTTCCTTTTTTGGAATATTCCAATCATTTTTGTCCTTAGTAGAATTTATCGAATTTTCGGCCATTTCGTAGGGCATTTTGCAAAATTTCAAGCAACCCCATAATAGTTGAAACAAGTTTTGCTTCGGGAAAGGAGCCTTCGGAGTATTTTTTTCTTCAGCCAAATTCCGTATATCCAAAAACGAACGCTCCATCATTTTCATTAACGCAAATCCATCACCAATGACGTGATGAAATCTTAACATAAGTACAGTCTCAACTTCGTCATTGTCGGATTGTACATTTGGAAAACAAATGATTTCCCATGGGCTTCTTCTTTCTGGAAAAGGATTGAGGATCAATTTGTTTTCAATTTGTTGAAGTTCTTTGCGGGTTAATTGCCCATTTGTTTCACCGCCGTAATTTTTCATGTGATTAGAAATGTCAAATTGTTTATCCCACTTCCAGAAAATATATCCCAACCACTTGTAAGGATATTGCTTTAGTTCTACGTCGATCAAATCATCACCAATCTTGTTCGTTCCAATGGTTTTGTTTACTCTAGTTTTCAAAGCTTCAAAATCAATAAATCCTTTGTAACGAGAACATAACACAATGTTGCAATTTGGTTTTCCAGTAATATCGTCTACTGCTACAAAGGTACCGTTAGTATTAAATATTTTGCCTAAATCCGGTCTCATAATATTTGCAAGTTGAGACACTGACTTTCTTATTATTAACATAGGCAGAAAAGCAATCATGACAATTGGAAATATCACCAACAATAAAATTAACATCACAAACACAATATGTAACTTCTTAATTATTATTTTGAAAACATTCACAATATATGTCAGGGTTGCCATTTCAAATTATTAGTAGACTTTATAAGTTCTTTTAGATATTAAATGGGTGAGATTTTTACAGTTGCTATTTGCCAACTTGCCATACAATGCCGTTGATGTGAACGCTAATGTATGTATAGTTTCAATTGTACAATTTTTAATTTTACACTTGTTATATACAAAGTGTAGCAAGTGTGTAAGGTTGTTAGAGATATTTGAATAAATCTAACTGAAGTTATAAAATTGAAAGTGCTGTTCCTAACCTAACAGTTAAACTGGAATCCATTTAATGATTGTATACATATAATAAACTGTAGTAAACAGATGTAAGCAAGTAGCGTCAGTTATTGAGGAGACATTTTTATGGGGTGTCTTGAGAAATTTTTCGGGGCAGCTTGAGACACTTTTGGGGCGTCTTGAGACACTTTCGGGGCGTCTTTTCAACTTTTTAATTCCGATAAATATAACAAACTAGTAGTAAAAATAACACTAAACATACTGTGAAACTCAATTAAAATATAATGGCTATGTCGGACATACTGGCCACCGTGTAGCCAGGATTAGGTTCTGGGTGGAATTTAGTTAGAGAATAATTTACACGCTGGGAAGTGTGACCCTGGTTTGAAGTTCTCCAAACATAAATTCTGGCACTCTGGTCTGGCTACAAGCTACAATGCAATGTGTACCCGATATCTTGAGAAAAATACTTTGAAGTTATATTTTGAAAATGAGCCTGGGAATGCCCTCAAATGACGTTTACATAAAATATTTTACTACGGCTATACTATAGGTGTTCGTATCGTAGTAGGAACTTCGTACATTAGACTTATTTTACATTGATTCAACCACGATTGCATTGACATTTGTAATGAAATTAAACAAGAACGTACACCAAGAACAAGAACGGCAGAAATGTTTTCTGGTATTTCCCACTTTTATCAATTTACTTAGAATTCGCATAATCATTATATACCATAATTATCTACAATCTAGGTTCCCAGATATAATATTCAATGTTCTACTTCTTGCCCCATACTATAATGTTTTTAAGAATGCTGAAATACTTAAATTGAACTCCAATTTACTGTAGTACCTACTTTGACTCTACTACAAATTGCCAAAATATCTAAGCGTAAGCTTAGAGTGTTTAAAAAAATGCAGTTACATGTGTACTTTTATAACTTTTATAACATTGTAATTGTAACACTATATTACATATTTAATTTACCTAATGACATTTTGAATATACCTCTAGTCGAAATGACAAATCGTAAGGGGGTGAATGCTGACTATAATGAATTAGCAGGGAGCATATGAAATGTATCGTCAATTGTTGCCCTATATCGTCAATTGTTGCCTTATATCGTCCATTGTTGTCCTATATCGTCAGCTGTTGCCCTATATTGTCAATTGTTGCCCTAGGGGTTTGTAGTGCAAGTTATAACTGAAGTTTAATTGGACAGAGATGGGCAGCGGGGACGCTTGCTGGCGGCTCCCGGCCACAGAACAATTTAACCACCATGGCCGGTCGCATTCGATTTTTGAGACGATCACTGGCCACTAGGCCGGCCGTCATAGAGTTTTCATAAGATAAAATGCCTCAAGGCAATGAGAATGAGAATGAAGTGGTGGCCGGCCGCATTAAAAATGGTCTAAAATTATGACGTAAGATCGCAGCCGGGCCGGCCGCAAGAAAGTTGTGCCCATCTCTGTATATTACTTGGTACTAAAGTATATTGAACAAAACTTATAACCCAGGGCTATAAACAGAGAAAATACGGTATGAACTATTTCTATTTAATTTGTAAACAATATTGCATACCATTATTTTCATGATAAAGGTTTACAAATTAGAAGCAATATCAAAACACTGACAATGAATAATTAGTAACAACAAAAAATATTTATTATTCGTAAATATACATTTGGACAATATACTAATTGTAAGTTAGTCCGCATTACATAAAAACGACCAAATCAATAAAAAATTATAATTCGCATTATTTTGTTTTTGCAATTTATAGTATGAAAGGTTATATACAAGGCCTTTCACAGTGGTTGCAAGTATTACATAAACTGCTAATAAGTTTACCTTATGCTTAAAAAAGCAGTTCATTAAAATACTTAGTATACACTCCAACGTAACTTAGACAACAATTCTTTTAAGAGGTATGGACATAGGTGTGGTCTACATACGTTAATTGATACACTCATTAGTTGTTTTACTATACGATCGCATTGCCATATTGTTTTAAAATGTAGAATTCGTCTATGAAATCTTTTGCCATTTCATCAACGTCTGCTTGATTCTTCATGATCTTTTCATTCAGCATGAGTCTCAGGGTGAAAAAATTGTTGTAGGTAAGTGTGTTGACACATACAGCTGAAACACAAAACAAATTGTTAGGTAAAGTAAAATTATTGAAACTTCAAAAACACAATCATTTATTTATTTATAGCTTACTGCAAATCCCCAATAATGGTCCCGCTCCAAAGTGAGCATCGACCCCATCATTTCCCAGAAACGATATTTTTGTCTTAGGTCCAGGAAAACTAGATGTCAATGCAGTGCAAGTTATCATTCTACTATTAGCAAACAAACGTATCATCCAACAACACATCCAACCAGAAACCGTTGCCATCCAATGATAAACCAAAGGATATGCAGAATTTTTGCAATTTTCCAAACTCAGTTCTATATTTTTTAAACGCTTGACAGGATCCAATTCCCTCACAGGTAGTTTAAGAAGTACCGTCGATCTATAAATACAAAATGTGTTTTTTATTTTTTCATAAAAATTGGATTTTAAAAACTGGGGAAACCCTTGTTTCAAAAATATGGCCCAACTTTGTAGAACATTTTTCTGTAAGCTGATCTGTGGAGTTAGGTTAGGAGTTGATACTTACTAAGGTGATTTTATAACACATTTTAGGAATATCACCCTTGACAACGGATACTTTTAAGTGATTTTGAATTCAATGGGAAAGTATAACTCACATCGGAATGAGTATGAGATATGGTCAAAGTATTCTTGTATCAATTTATAACACATTGAATATAAAATCACTTAAAAGTATCCGTTGTCAAAGTGAAGAGTAATATTCCTAAAATGTGTAATAAAATCATACAAGTCTCAACTCCAAACCTAACTCAATAGATCAGCTTACAGAAAATTCATTGTACAGTGTGGCCCATTAATTAAGGAAACCTTCCCATTTTCCTCCCCAATAGGGAAGGTGGCATATGATGTATATATATCAAATGATGGCCTACAGGCACTCCCCCTTTCGAATGAGGATAATTTCATCTTTCTATTTTTGTACTTTGCAATATGTCTGCGTTTGAGCACTGGCGTAAATAGCAGCTAAGCAAGGCATATGGGCCCCAAGGTTCTGGGGGCCGCCAAAAAGGAGAATATTTAATAAAAGGAGGTTATTTTGCCACAAAAATGCAAAAATATTGTTAAATTTTTTGCGCTACGCGCGAATTTGATATACGGGTGACAGGGAAATGGACTGGACAGTTGGTCCGAAGGCTCCAGTTCCCTAGTTGGGGAAGTGATATATGATGTAAACACCTTAAACGATGCTATAACCGATTGTCTTTCATATAAAAATAGATTTACTTCAATACCACTTCCGGTTACGAAGTTATTGCGATTTTAATTAACAAACTTCCAAA
>JAQFYB010005407.1:0-14120 GCA_034694085.1 Pogonognathellus longicornis | reverse complement strand
TGAAACAGGGCTATCTAAGGAATAAGTCCAGCCCATGTATAAGCTCCACAGCAGTGTAGACTGATCACGCGGTATCTTTAAGTATATTCTAGCAATAATATCCAGGAAATACAATTTTCTTATATACACTTTTTAGGGCTATAAATCCAGTAACTTGCATGTGGAGTAGCACACATCGTAGATATACAAAAGTGGAGAATGTCTTGGGAAAATGTAGTGAGCAGAATTGCTGATAGCTGATAAAATGTAAAGAAGTGATCTTTGGTTAAGATGAAGCTGAAGTTGAGACTGCAAAGAGGATTCAATGAATAGTGTAACAGCATAAGTAGTACGAAGAAAAAGGAAAAGTTGGTGTTTACATTCGTCCTTTCTCTGATATCTTCGAACCCCTATATACCATTGGTAAGAAGATTGGCGCATATACACATGAAGATGCAGGAAACCCAATAAATTCTACTTATAAACTTACAGCTCCCATTATTGTTGCTTGAGCACTATAATCGGAATGAGGTAGATTGCGATTTGGAATGAGCATACATACAGGTAGCTGTTCCTTTTAGAATTAGACGCTACAAATAGCTTAGATGATTATAGCTTTTGATAAAAAACGATATATTGCCGATAATTGAGTACCTATACCTAGCTACTTTTAACAAATTCAGTAGCAATGCCACTTTTGGCAGTAGATGCACGAACTACTAAGTATATAGATATGGGGGAGTATTTTCGTGCATAAAATTAATACAATAATTATTGGCTCCTTGGGTAAGTGTTTACAAATAAGTACATAGGTAGATAGTAGATATTAAAAACAAATAGTGACATTGACTACAATAACTAATCAAATTATATACCAAATAAAATTACTAATTATATATGTATCGGGGCAAAGAACAAATTAACGTACATATATGGACATACCCAACTAGAATGTTGTTTTATTCTGTATTATAATAGCATTCACATTACAGAAAAACCATCAGAAAGAAGGTCACAATTATTTTCGTTTAAAGGGTTATTTAGGTAAAATTCAATATGATGCGCTGATTTTTAGTTACTGTAGTAAATTTTCGATGCAAAAGTACCTGTACTTTGTTATCAGAAAATTGGTTAGGTAGCCAGTTACTTAATCGTTCGCGTGACATGCATAATTGTGTTTGCATTTTAGCGTATGACAAATAAATTTCATTGAAAAGTATTGATGGAGTCGTTAGTAGATGAAGATAGAGTTCATTAGAGTGACACCTTGAAACTTGAAATTTGTATGCATAATTAGTTGACCATTATTGCTTTAAATTGCGTTGTGTGCACCTAACTTATAAAAGTGAGAAGCTACAAATCCTGTTCTTGCTAGATATATAGTCTAGATAGCTTGCTGCTCTGAGGAAGAATTGCCATCATGCATTGCATACACTGCATTTTAGCATAGGTATGCCTAATGAATTGGAATATCTTGGTTTGCAATTATAAGTACTATAGTGTACTTGTGCAAATTATATATTGTAGGAGTAGGCAAAGGGGTAGCACGGTGCGTTCTTATTGCTTGTTAGTAGAAAGAATAATGTAGCATTTTATCAGTAAATACGTATATAAAAGCAAGTACTTACAAACGAAGTACTTTTATATGGAAAGAAAAGATTTGCAATAGCATGGTAATGTATTGTGTGTTTATACAATTTATTTCAAACTGCACAAGGTGATAATGTGCTTGTATAATGCCTTATTTTATTGCATTTATTGCCCATAATATGTTTAGATGGGTCGTTTTCAATCTTTGCATCTTGTATAGTCTGTTTGTGTGTTGGACTCTAAGATCAGCTTGACTTGACTCATTGTCAGTTTGATTAAGTGCGTGGCATGTGAAGGTTGCTTGCAAACTACAGGGGAAAAAATTTGCACTGTGTTGTCGTCTGGTCCCCCATTCCCCAAACCGCTTCGATTATATCTACAGGTTCCCCTTTGTAAATATCGCTTTACAAAAATACAAGCAACCGCAACTAAAGCATCTTGTCTTCTGCAGGGTTATTATATAGGTGTACACGATACGGAGGGTTCAACAATAATGTGTTATTGTTATAGTATATACCTTGCCGCTAGCTAATACAGGCTTTATCAACTATTATTGCAGACATCTTTAGGTTGTGAACATTTAACACTTGAGTAACCTGCTGCGATAAAATTTTGATAAAACAGGTTTCGTTGCAAAAGCAATAAACATTTTTTGGTGTGATTTGTGCTTTTATTTATTTATCTATCTGTGACTCTTGTCCTATGTGCAAATGTAAATCTCAAACTTTAGTACGTTTTGATAATAGGGTTATACCTTACTTAATGTATAATTATTTAGTGTAGGTACATCTACATTATAACTAAAAGTTCAAGTGATACCCCTGCCAGTTTGTGTTAGTTTCTCATTTAAACTGCTATTATATACGTAGTCCAGAGAAATGATAAAATTTAACTCACTTGTGGGTTTACCCGAGCTCTTACAGGATGTAGGAAACTGAGAATATCATTGTCAACCTTTATATGTCAATAATCCTTTATGTAGGTTATTGGTCTGTAACATATTTTGAAACTTTTGTTAGCAATAATGTAACAGTTATACCTAACAATTAGGGGGTTAAAAGGCTAAAGGACTATCATACGATCAGAAAAGCCTTTCTTTCGTACTATTACGTATTTAATAATCGGTCATTCGTGTTATAGTCCAATAAAAGGAAAAAAAGGAAACCAGCTATAGTTTTTGGGACTCAATTGCAGAAACGAAGTACATACGTGCAATCCGATATTTCTAACAATAAAGTAGGCACGTATATAAAGAGCTTCAAACGCCGTCGTTTCAGTAAAGTTCATTATCAAAATATTCAGGTGAATAGTTTTTTGACGGAGCTATAAGTGATTTCTTCCAATTGATATTTAATTTTTTGACTTCGTTACGTTTTTTAGCAATTACTAAACGATTTCAGATTGGTTGTTGCCTTGCCTTGGAAGTACAAGAAATTGATGCATATAATATGTTAAGCAAGGTTGCTTAGATTTGTTGAACACATTGTAATGAATTATATTGTTAACACTGAAAATCATTGAGTATACAAGTAAGTAGGTATTTAACAACTGAATCTATCAACCAACAAAGTAGATTACACACAATAATGAGATAATGTTCCATGTTAAATAATCGTATCGACTATTAGGGTGAGGGTACCCTTTACAGTGCAGGGTTGCTCATATAATAATTAATGGGAGGGTGAGGCCAACAACAAGAAGGATATCATAAAGATCTTCTGGTTAATGTAAAGCCAGTGAACACTTGACCTGTCTGCATGCGGCAGACAGGAGTTGGTACAAGTTGAAAAGACTTTGTCCATAAGGATTAAGTTTGTAACTGCAATCGCAAGAGTTGGGGGTAATACACTACAATCTCTTCTGCAACCTTAATAACAATCTGTTATACATTAGGATTAGAGATGTAGTCTCTTTTCAGTAGAAGACATTCTATTAATTTACATCAAGGATTGAAATTTCATTCATTATTAATGCAATTCATGACTTAAAAGATTCTTTCAGCTTGCCATGTACTACAACTACAACCATTCAACTATATGTATTATTAAAGGGCAAATAAATTCTGTGAATTAGTTTTTGTTATTCTTTCGTAGGTATTTAATTTACACCTATCTGTATAGTTACGTAATTGGAAATTATACATGGGCTACAATTATATATCTGTATAACTATATATTTATTGTAGTAGAAACTAATAAGCTGCATTTCCTTTGTGGGCTCATGTCGAATATAGCTAACAAACTTTGTGTGCCAACAATTTGTAGCTATTCAGATTGACTGTGTGAACAATAAGTACTTAAATACATGAATCCTTTCGTGCAACAAACAGAGCCAAACAAGATTAGTTAGATGAGAAGTTGTATTGTATGGGACAGTATACTAAAGTGTTTAATCTGTGCCATTTTGGCAGAAAGCGGAGAAAAATATGTCGTGAGGGATTTATGGTTTTATACCGCAGTAAGCCTTCTAAAGTCTTAAAGTGAGATTTGATGTATGTATTGTTTTAGTGTTGTTGATGCAACATAGCATTTACGTAATGAAGGTTTCCTTTTGAGTGCTAGTAGATACAAATCTGATAGGATATTAGTGGTCCCGGTTTCTTAGCCGAAACTCATTTCTCTGTCATTCATATTATTCTTGCACCATGAGAACTCTGTTCGGCTAAGTAACTCAAGGCAGTTTATAGCTTGCGGAAAACATTGAATTGAATTGAGGTGTAGTAAACTTGTCGAATCGAATCATCATCGACGTCAAGCTGTGAGCAGAGCAAAACCGAAGTGATCCGATGCTACCCGATTCTCAGACTGTGTCTGTAACCTTTACACAGACTTGTCTGGTCCAGCATACTACAGCACGGCGAACGAATCGTGCCTGTTTCAGTTTTTGTCGGAAACTTGTGATTCTTTTATGGAATAGCCGCTCACTCACTTATAATCAGTCGAATTCTCAGAAATATACGTGTAGCCCCAAACATTTAAGAAACAACAGTCCAAAAGCTGTCAATATTTTATTATAACAATACTGTGGTGCTAGTAGCGCTTAGTAAATATTTACATTCGTTCAAGTTGTCGCATTTTCTACAATATTGTGTGTTGCATTGCAACAAAGGGTTCAAAAGAGTCTCATTCGGGTTCTACAATGCGAACACATGTAACGTTCTAATGTACAAGTTGAGAAACGGGCGGTTGTAATACCATAAGTTAAGCTGTCGTCATCGTGTCGTGTAAATGTGAACTGTGTATATAGTAGTACAGCACAATGAGGTCTCGCAATACTTTTTAGTGGTGACAAATCATATACATTTGATATAGTCAGAAATATTCTGATTTCAGTTTGAAAAAGGACTTATATTATTGTATAGAAAGAGAGGGGGATTGAATCGGGTAAATCTACAATAAGTTTTGTGAAGGAAACCTGTGGCTTTTCTTTTGAATCCGCAACAACCACAGTAAAATATTACATTCACAGTATATTCCAAGTATTTAGTGATTTAATCATAATAATATGTCAAATTCTACTCTACTCAAGATACTAACAATCTTCTGCTTAGAAACTTGTTTCAATTAAAGCAAACAAGAAACCATCTGTTCATTAAAGAGCGAGAGAAATAACTCTGTGTTAAAAGTGTAAGAGACGAAGTTGCTCCCAGCTACATACAAATAGTACAGAATCTATATAATTGTAGCTGTGCATATTTCCACTAGTTTTACCTATCACTTTTCACATTTCCATTTACATATTCCTGAAATCGACCTACGTAGTGGATCGATATACCTATATACCTTGGTAAAACTTAAAAATCATTTTCTTCATATTCTTGGTATCTTTATTGATTTTGATTACAAATCAAACTTAAGTTTCAAACTACTACTCCATTCGATTACATACCACCCTCCAGAAAACTGCATCCATATGCCAGATATCAAATAAGTTATCACCGTTCTTCAAGGGGGAGTTACTTACTCTCTAATTACCTGAGGGGTACAGAGTAACATTGAAATCAAATTCTTCGGATTACGGACACAACTTCGTTAACTTCACCTCGGCTGTAACCTAATCAAAGGTAAGCAAATCCTTCAATGTTTTTTACCATACAATTATTTTAACTTTACACAAAGCTTAATCGCATTGCATACCTCCTTTTGTGAAACCTGCTAGTGATAATATGCAAATACATTACTTACCTATGTAAAAATATTTATATTCCTTTTTGGTACTGCCTTTTCCAATCTCAATGTTGCTGGGGTATAATATATTAGACAGAAGGAGGAGGACTAATTGGAAAGCTTTTCCTGACGTATAGCATGATATATGCAGTAAATACTTAGCGTAGACATTTTAATACATTCGTTTTCAGCGACACTGTACATGACATAAATTATATAACCACATTTGTATATGGTATAAAGTATTATTGTATTCTTACTAGAACTAGAGTGCTCGGGAATTTTTGTGGTTACTGCAGTGTAAACAAGTTGGTGTCTTTGCCGTAGAAAACGTCAGCATCTTGAATGCAAAGACAAAGACAAAAGGACTTTTATATAAATTGTCATTTACATCTTTGCAGGGTTTCTTGTGTTGTTCACACCATTAGTGCAAAGCAGAGAATGCAGCTGTAAATAAATGATAGCAGTTATTGCAAAGTGCAGACATTATATACACCAATAGTCTGTTTGGCCAGTAAATGCGTACTTAAAACGCAGATTAGATACTTCGTGTTTCTTCTATTCTAAAATAGCATCTAGGTATCTTCATTGGTATAGATAGATATATGAGAATTGAATTCATCATAAAAAGTGGTGTAGGTAGTATGGTTGACATAGTGCATCTCACTTTCACTGTGGTGGTAAGACTTTGATGATAAACGAGGTTACTTTAAGGGATAAAAGTTACATAAAACTTGCACCTGCTCAGTAATGACAGTGTAGTCAGAACTTCATTTACACAAAAGTGTTTGCACAAAGCCCGGAATTTATTTTACAACATAGGATAGGATGCGGCTATGAAAGGAAATGAGATGAAAGGTAGTCTAGTGTAGTAGCTGGGTTTCGAGATATAGGTTTACAAGTCGCAAACCTCACAACTGCAAACCGTACTGATTGTGAGAGATCTACTTTGGAAAAACTCTGCCTGTGCAGATACATTAGTAATAATGCCCCATTTTCTATTCAAGATGCGTGTTCGTATGAATTTAACTTGAGCAATACTCTAAGCACATCTCATATTCATTTCTTATTTTTCCAGGGTTTCCGCATTAGACTGAAAGCGTTATTGCACTCTGTTCAATCATCTGATGTACTTTGTTAGCTTAATTTATTGTGCTTTCGGCAATTTGTTACGATGAAGTAACATGAAAAAATTTATACGCAAGAAATTTTCCAAGAAATAATAATAATGTGCTGTTGCAACCAATATACTTCACCTGTTTGCTCTGAAATATACAGTTGGCATTGACTAATAATATCGAAATTTAAAAAAATGCAAAATCCTTCTATTTCTATATAGACTCCTATATGCCATCAGATATAGACACACAAGGTTGAAACCTTCTGCATGAAAGGGTCGAAGGAGAAGGTGTTGAATGATAGTGATCATGCATACATGGCAGTAGCAGAGTACTCTGTAGCTTTAGTGCTGTGTGAAACCATTAGTTAGTTGTCAATTTATTCTGACTAAACTTATCGTGGTTGTAGTGTAGTAGTCCAATGGGAACAGAGAAATAAAGTAGGAACAAATGTGGTGTTAGATGCGTTGTGTGTTCCAGACAGAATTTGTGACTGGCAGCTTGAACTAAAACCTACACAAGTGAAAGAAGGTGAGAATAGTTCACTAAGATTTTCTAAAATATTGAGTGCTTTCCGTGTGTTCTCCGAGGCAAAGAAAGTAAAGAGAGTATGAGAGTATGCAGTTGAGTGTGGCTTTGGTGTGGGAAAAAGCACAGTAGGAAATGTCAGTCTAATACCTACTGTTTACATTTTACATTGTGTTTCAACTTTCAAGGTAGGTACATCAAGCTAGTAACATCATATACAATTATATTCATAACAAAAACATAGCCTTGCATTATATAAAGTCGTATAGAAGTAGGCGTGCGAGTGTAACCTTTTGCGTGAGATTTCACGATTTTCATATTACTCGGAAGTTGATACATTTTCGGAGAACTGGGCCCATTGACTGTGACCATTAGTCTGACATTGACGGGCAACATGAAAAGATTGCCTCTTTTTTGCATTTTTACATGTAGATTCGTTATGATTAGGATGTGAACGTTAGCTTGTTAAAGACTTCTAAAGCAACTCACTTTATTTTCAAAGCAATCTAAGACGCAGAATAAACCTAATACGTAGTTAGGATTAGTATTGTTGTTCATTCTGAAAGGTATGCTCCGATTGAATTGAGTGTTTCAAAAATGTCAGTCCTCAATTCATCTTATAGAAAAACTAAGCAAAAGAAGAGAATTACTTAGAAGCATTCTTTTGTGATTCACAAATAATATATGAGCAAAACCTTTAGAAACTTGAGAAATTGAAGTGGAAGTTGCTGGAAGCGTATATTTGTCATAATTGTGAACACAGATCACGAACCACTTTGACGAATACATACACATTGACCGCCACTTGTTTCATGAATGCAATAGACGTGTGTTAGTATAGCATGTGTGGTAATAATGTTAAAAATCTATTTTCGTCTAGCCTTAGCCCTCACCAAGTAACGAAAGAATAAATCTACGAAATTGGAGCGATCTATGAGCAGGGAACTGTACATTCACCACTATACATGAAATTACACCAAAGGTAGGCATAGAGTTAAGTAAGCAGCACACCCTGTGTATAACCACCACACAAAACGACTGTGCTTACCAAACTAGTGAAATACAACACCAGTGTAGTGTATAATAAATTTAGCAACTGGAGTGTGTCTCTGTGTTGAAGTTATAGTCCTCCCATTTCACTCAAGTGACAGTATTCTACTCTGTTTTCCTTTTTGAGGTTGACCATGGACAGAGTACTGTGATCTATGCATGTGTATAAGTACAGCCCTACGGTGGTTGTTTCATTTTCATGTTAGTTTGTGTAGCTCTACCATTGTTTTGCACACTATACGGCACTTTCACAATTAAATTTAGTTTAGTTGTGCATAGATTCTCATGAAAGTCAAGTTGGCTTGACACAAATAGTTTTTAACACACGCAACTTTTATTTTTCATTCCACTTTCTCAGCAAATTCAATCAAAAACAGTGGGGCTACCGACAGGAATGAATCATATGAGCAAGCGACCAACAGTCTCCAGTAGTCCAGTATCCACGAGAAAATCCACATCAAACGTTGCGTCGCGTTTTCCAGCAGCAGGAGTATAACACATGATATGTAATCTTATTTCTGGTAATTAAACAGGGTGTTACTATAGAACGGTTG
Source organism: Pogonognathellus longicornis (assembly GCA_034694085.1). Classification (NCBI taxonomy): domain Eukaryota; kingdom Metazoa; phylum Arthropoda; class Collembola; order Entomobryomorpha; family Tomoceridae; genus Pogonognathellus; species Pogonognathellus longicornis. The sequence goes on along the minus strand of JAQFYB010005407.1, from coordinate 5,135 downwards.
AAAATATACACTCAAGTTTTGTTCCCCTCATTGAATTGTCTTGAATTAGTGGCAGCAATTCTTAGAAGTTCATTAACCTTTCATATGAAATAATGTCCAGTGTTTATACCATTATACGTGAGTGCACTGAACACGCAACGAAGTACTCATGGTAGGTACTTTAATAGAAAACTGGTTGGATGTAGACTGTTTGACATGTTATTACATTTAGGTGAATTTATTAAAACGAGCTGCTGTATACTCAGTTATGCAAATTAGCATGCCAAGCATCAACTAACCATCAGTAGTAATACGTGCTATGTACAATATAACAATAACTGCATATTATGGATGATGAATTCAGTAGTGGTCGTGTACACACATAAGTCAATAGAAAGTGAACCACACCAACATTGTATTAGGCTGAAAGTATAATACTAGAAGCTGTTTCCTTTCCATTCGCTGAAATGGAGCTTTGCACGGTGGTTGCCGATGTATTTAGTCCGGTTTTTATTGTTCAAATGTAGTTTACCAGTGGTTGGATTTATTTGTTGCATTGTATATTAGCATAGGTAGTGTAGTGTTCATCTGTGATGCAATAAATCACATTTCACGTCACAGGTAAACAAACCTGAATGCATGTGCTACACGTTTCCACTTACTTTCTTACATTATATATTGAACAGGTAAAGTACACACTACGTACCTGACAAATTGACTTGTGGAAAACTTTAAACTAATAACAAGTAGGTACTTTCACCCACAGCAAATAAATGCATTATAATAATTGTAATGTTTTTATTACAGTGTGTACGAAAATGTATATGAAAGGACTTTAGGAAAATAGAGCTTTATTATACTACAAGAACAAGACGGTGGTTGAATAGCTTTGTATTTTTCCTTAAACCACTATGTGGTTGGTCATTTTGCATATCTAGTTACATTATACGTTCTCAGAGTAGGAATTGGGTCTGCTTGCTACATACACTACATAGCATGTCACCGCGAGTAGAATTTGCATTGTTCTGTTAGGAAACCTGATAGTACTAGGTAGATGCCTGTAACTCATCCACTCAAATTCCAATGTAGCCATTATTGACGTATTGTATTAAATTATGTGCACTTATTGAACAATCGAAGTTACGACGTATCGATAGAATAATTATTATGTGATTATGTCATACGAAACCGAACAGCTTCTTTAGTACAATACACAAATTACCAATACCAGTCTTGCTGGCGCCAACGACTCGATATTTTATGTTCGGCACTGACTGGACAACTTTGTATAAACTACTGTAATGCAGTAGCTAGAGAAAGTATTCATCTACTGTTAATAATAGTGTCATAATAATTGGTTGAACGAAACTTACATAAAAGGGGGCCATTTGTGGCAAAAATATTTCTCTTGAATTTATAGTTGTGTGTGTTTAAAATGTAGCATGACCATCACAGATTTTATTGGGCAGTGATTTGTACATTGCGTTGTCGTTTGTGCTATATGCATAGACAGGCAAGGAAAAGAAAAGAAGGTTCGTTTATTAGCTAGTAACATTGAAAGGAAGGCGTTTTCGAATTTTTGGAAGAAATTCACACATGGACATACGCATACATGCATAATTTGATGAAACAGACGTCTCGTATTTCATACATTGCTAATGCAGACGGATCTATGTTATCAAAGAATTGTGACAAGGCATAAATATGAAGCACACGGGTCTAATTTTCACTTCTTTCCTTATCTCTTTGATTGTGTGTTCAGCACTTATTGCCGTGGTTAAGCATTTCGTGGTTCTCATTAGTTCTCTTGGCTATACTGTGTTTTCGTATATTGTAAGGTTTATGATATGGAATTTTATTTGCCTCTTGTCAGATTATTTTTCATACGTGCTTGTCTATACTGCTTATAAAATGACTAGGTATAGTACATGTACTATGTACTTATTACTGGAACCTATTATATTTACAATATATCCCTGTACAATACGTAGAGTTTGTTCTATGTGTATATGTACACGTAAATAACCTCGTATTGTGCCACATTAGATAATAATTTATTGTCTGTTGGCTTAATGTATTTTATAGCGTAAAAGTAGTTACCGTACTGTACTATTGAGTGTAATAACCACCACATTGTGTACCATCACCATAAAGGAAGTAAAATATTTAAAATTGCTTACAATAAGTGCTATTTGTTTTCATTACCTATAATGAATGCTTCTATTTTTTATGCCGCTTTTAAATTTGCTGCTATCTATTAGGAGTCGGAGTAGGGAGGAGGCCCCTAACTAGCCCCAAAGATACCTATTAATTGTATTCGTATGACGCTATTATTATATTACATGCCTTTATGACTCAATGATACGTAACGCAAAATGAATGCACATTAAAGGAGAGCAACTGAACAACTGAATAACTCGATACAACATGATTTATTTTATGGCTATTAATGAGAATAACAATTACTCTTTATTTAACAACACTTTAATAGCAAACTTTAAATACTGGTCATGGCTGCAAAGGAAAAACAATTTCTTCTAGAATTGTTCGTTCGTTCATGAATCGTTCCTAAAACCATCATGTCGTACAAATATATGGAGAGGTACATCCACTTTCATGTAATACAATCTAAGTGAGCGATTTCATGTGAATTAGGTTATAAAATTTATTATACTACATACAACATAGCTCTTTATGGTAGCTTTGGACAAGCTTTTTGAGCTCAACCTTCCTTCGTCACAGTTTTTTGCTAAAGTATAGTATTCACCTCGCGATTCCACGGTGGAATCAGAGGTGGTGAAATGAAAAGTGCATTTCACGAGTATTTTTCATTTCTCAGTACTCACTTCAAAAATTGTTCACGGTGAAATGTTTTCACCACGATGAAAAGCACAAAGTTTTCACGGCATCATGCGGTGAAAACATGTACATTCTTTTCACCGTGAAATGGACGTGAAATGACTGTTGCTGTGGAAATGAATTGAAAAGTATTACGATTTTAAATTTCCCGCAAATCAGTGAACTCAACGCAGAGTTTAGTTGCCTTGGTAATGTTAATAGTGCAGGGGTTTGAAGTGAATACTGATGGATGAAAACTTCTAGGAAAAGAGTGTTCCTCCAGTCATTTCATTTCACTTTTCGTTTTCATTTCATCCAATGCAATTAAACTTTTCACGATGAAAAATTTCACCGTGAAATATTGAAGTGAATAACGGCCTTAAAACGGTAATAATAGATTATGTTTCTATTTTGATTTTCCGAAATTACTGAATGAGGTATACTAAATGAAGCAGTATAGTTGTATAATCATTTTTGGATTTCGATTCATTCTTACCAAATTTTATTTAACCAGCATGTCGCGGTGAATCCCATAGTAAATAGATTGAGCGTATAGAAAAGAGCATTATAAAAGGTTACAATTAATATTGTAGAAGTCCAAATTCTGTAAATCCGGTGGAGATTGGTGTAATGTCGTAGTCCCAAATGTCCAATGATGAATAATTCCTCAATATGCATTGCATCAGGCAAACGAAAAATAGCTGGGTATGATGAAAGAACAGTAAATATAATAGACACTGACATTCCAATTGACAAGAAATTCACAAGCAACATCTGCAATTTTGGAATTCCCATTTGCCGACCTGCAATTTTGTATTTTAAATTAGTTAATTAATACAATTCTAAATCAATTAAATCATGGTTTACAATTATTATGAAAGATATTTTACCAATTGTTTTCTCCAAAAAGAAGTATTGGTTGACGGATGCCAATAATTCCTGTTCGTACATCATCGTATTGATTTGAAACACAGCAATAAGAGCGAAAGTGCTGCAATAGGCAAAATGAAAGGACCTTGCTTCTAGGGACACCTTCAATTTATTATCTGGGTTATTATAAGAAAGAATAAGCGACACCACCTCCAAGGATCGAGAAAACAGACTAATATATTTTTTGACGCAGAATGGAATTCGTTGACGCCCCTTTAATTCAAATAATTTTCTCGTTTTGGTATTCCACTTGAAGGGCAATAAACGAAAACGACAGCCAAACCAGAAAATTTTATCCAAAACATTAAACGCAATCGTGGGCAACATATTTAGTCAAGCTTTCTGATTTTCAATTGTCCAACTGTTTAATTTTTTTTACTGAACAACTTTTGTTTAACAATCAACAAACCGGATGGCTTATCGTATTGAGAGCTGAAATGGTTGTGTCTAGTCCCCAAGTTGGTACCATAAAATATTTCTACTCTCTCTTAGCTACAATTTTAAATAAAAGCAGAATATCAAAGGTTGAATCATAGTTAAAAATTGAAGAGCGTCAAGTCGATGTAAGTTTTTTTCAGGCAATTTTCTAATATTGCTAAAAGGTGGATTGGGGTCTAATAGTTCTAAGCTTATACAACTTAACTTCTGAATAAAATCAATTTATCAAGTTGGTGCAAATGTATATTTGGCGCTGACTAGAACTTTTACAAACACAAAAACAAACATTCGTAATAAAGCTGATCAGGGACGTATCCTCTAAGTGTGCTGAGGGGTCTGAAGCATCCCCCCGATTATACACGCTTACATCAGACACTATCATATTTTTAAATTGTTATCTACTAAATTCCACTAATACTGTATTGTGTGTGGTCAAATGAGGCATTATCAGAGTACAATAATTGTAAAATTTTGCGCTGAGCGCGAATGCATTGACTTTTAGATTGAATTTGTCCCAAATTAGCTGAATTTCTTCGCGCGATAGAGGACGTTTTTGTGTCTCTTATTTGGATTTTGTCCCCTCATAAATTGATCCTAGATAAAGCAAGTACTCCATTTACAAGTGACGCATGGCATCGAGAATATCTAAAAGCTTATTTTGCCATAAATAGATCAAAATTTGCATAAAATATCTGAAATTATATGCATTCTCCTTTCATTTTAGCCGAAATTATCTCAATTTTTTCGCGCTACGTGCCATAATGAACGAATTTGTATGTTATATTGGGATATTGCCTTCCCAGAAATCGATTTCTTGATATGGTGTGGAATAAAAGAGTGAAAATGCATGGAAAAATTGACTAAAGTGGGGTGATTATACCGCGTGATCAGTCTACACTGCTGTGGAGCTTATACATGGGCTGGACTTATTCCTTAGATAGCCCTGTTTC